>JAQFYC010002904.1:0-23032 GCA_034694165.1 Tomocerus mixtus | reverse complement strand
AATAATTGCAAATTCAAAAAGAAAGCGATTTTCATGTCAAATGCGGATGTCTTAAAATTGGTGTGTCATACTGTAGTATAAATGTATTTATTAGCTAGAAATACCTCCTGTACGTATATTTACGGACTTTCTAGAATAAATGTTTGCTTCCTTTCAAATATGGAAGCATTTTAGTCTAAGAATCCTTTAGCACTTTGTAGAATGTGAAAGAAATAGAAATGTGAAGTAGGAATTCAAGTAATAAAGGAGAAAGTACAATGGCTTTCTCTGCTGAGAGTCACTGATTGTCCACACATTTAACAGAGAAAATGTCTTCTTTTGGTGCCAATGCACATCGCAGTTCAATAGGCAGGAGTCAGTCGGAACAGAAACCATTTGGCTAACTAGCACCAGACCTCTGACTGGGACTCCGACACAAATGGCCTTTTAGCTCTCTTCCTCTACAATTTATATTTATGTATCATCTTGGGATCTCTCCTGCTCTGAGAATGCAATGGACAAAGTTTTACTTGTTTCTTTCTGTTCTTCTATATTTGAGAATGTGTTTCCCTTCTGGCCACAGAATCCGGTCTATGTAGAGACGTCTTCCTTCCAAATAGGAAGGTATGCTAACTTTTGGCAAAACCTCAAATGCCATCGGTCGTTCTATCTCTCAGGAATCTTTGCAAGTATATCTATTTCAAAAGTTTCCTCGAAATTAGGAAGATAAAGACACTAAAACACTACGAAGGAAGGTAACAACTATGTAGAATACAGGAAGATTTTTATGTCGCACAACCCCTGCACTTTCTCCATGTAAACTTTCACCACTTCATAAATGTTTTGGGGGCCTCGTTTCATAGGCTCTTGATTTTAAATATCTCTATACGACAAAATCAAGGGGGGATAGGTTTTGGATAGGTTTTTGTTTGGAACGTAAGATATACGCATATCATATAATCAACATACAGTGGTGGTGAAAGTTTTACATGGAGAAATGGGGGTTGCGCGACATAAAAATCTTACTGTATATAATAGTCCGATCGAGAAACTGTTTTTCAATAAGCCTTGTTCAAACTATTTTGGAGAAGGTTTATTCTTTATCTTAATACTTACCTCTAGAATATATTGTTGTGAGGAGTATGCAACAAGGAACATGCAAATTACTTTATCCATTTAGGTACTTATTTTCATGCGACATGAATACTGTAACACTATGTGCCAGTTTTATGCTTCTGCTTTATACAATAACACAAAGGCTAACAAAAATTGTCCGCTAGTACCTGTAATGAGATCATAAGCTTCAGGAAGTCCATTAATTAACTAAAGATGAGTAACTGACCTACTTACTGATTATGGTATACGAAAACCAAATATTACTAATTATTACATAATATGTTATAGGGTAATATTAAAATGTACAAGTTAGAAATCCAATAAAAACCTAAAATATTTCATTATCTTACTTACTTTGTGGCTTACATATCTATAAATATCATTTCAACAATAAAGAAAGCAGTACGCAGATTTTCTTTCAAAAGCTGCAAATTATAATGCTAAATTATTATGTATAAAAAGAAAAGGTACTTTAAAATAGCAAATTATATAACGTAACAGTAAAAGGCCTACTTAATAGCAAAAGTTGTAGTCGTAGAGTAGCCAGGCAAGCATGGGTAGACAACTAATCTTTTAAACCGAAAAGCCTTTAAATCAAGAAGATGAAAAACGAAACTTACAGAAGATTTGTTTTCCTCCTCGAAAACAGCCACGAACATTTCAGAAGGCTTTCCATGAAATAATCAGTCGACAATAGCACCCAATCACCAAACAAACCATAGTCAAAATCAAAGAAAAGATCTCAAGTAAAGGAAATTAGATCCTGATTTATATTGCAGCTGAACATGAAAAGGTTAATGTGTCAATAAAGAATAGTGTCACGGAATATGTTAGGTTTCCTAGAATAATGATAATTTATTGCGTGACTATAGTATGTAAGTATGTACAACTATATTTATTTGTACGTAAGATCACAAGATGCATCTTATAGCTAACCGAACTCAATCTCATTTTGTTAAGACATGAGAGATTAAAAGATAAAAGTTCGCCAAATCTTGGAGTTAAATGAAAGTGTGGAAATTACACTGTTTGCAATTCCAACTGCGATAATCTATGTAGTTTACTTAAAGTTTTGCTTGATTCGTCAACTTGTATTTAATTAAATCTTCCTTGTTGGCGTATATAAATAAAATACATACGTAGGACGTATTCGACAGAGACACTAACAATAAGTCGATTCTTTAGAAAATTAGCAATGGTTGCAGTTTGGAATTAATCTTGTAAAACTATGGGTATAATATGACTTTCTGTAGCTTCAAGACTTCAAGCTATTTTATTCAGGCTCTATATTTCCGCATTATTGCTTTGGCTCCATTTCAATTTTCTTTCATTACGTACTTTCTTTGGTATTTATTGCATTTGCTGATTCAGCACCAATTGTGTAGTAGGATTAGGATTAACCCAGATTTGCGATACATAACACAACAGTGCAATTCGGATTTTTTATAGAATGAATGTAGGCCGACCAACTGAAATTTATTTCTCCAGAAGTAATGTACGATTTATTTATATTTTTGCTTAATAAGTAAGTTGTCTTTGTATTTTATTGCTGTGTGTGTTCTTTAAGTAAATAAATGTATGCGATTCATTGCAATTTATTGGATTATGTGACTTTCTCAGTTTTCTATTGCTAATCCACTTTTTTATTCACATATTGTTTACAAGCTCAGAATCTTTTTCTTTCCTAAAATAAATTGGTAATTTTATCACTAATTAAATAGCTTATTTTCAGGGAATTGTCATTGCACATTTGTTACCCTTGAATTGTAACAAATTAATTTGCGATAGAAAATGAGCAAATTCCAGAAGAAAATTAAATCACAGGTATTTACATATTGCACTGTTTATTTATAGTCTTTCACTTTACTCACATGTTCGATGAAAGTTATAGGAAGTGTAGTGTGTCTGGCCTTTATGTATACGTAGTAATAGAGATTATATATCTATTGACAATTTACACAAGATACACAATTCTCTGGAGAAATACTAACACAAAGCAGTGTCATACAAGACCTGAATAAAATTCTGGAAGGAAACATTCATTTGAAATTGTGGAGAAAGCAAGAGAAAACTCAGAAAACTGAAAGGGAAGTTTACCTTGCCGCAAATGATTTGGCGCGGCTTTTCGAATTGTACATTTGGCTGTGCGTTGACGAGACCGACACAAATTCCCGATTTTTAAGTTGTCATTTTTTGAAAGAATTTTATATTGTCATTACAAGAATCAGTTATGTCCGACATAAATGATGATGACCCTTCGCCCCCAAAGACCAAAAAGCTCAAAAAAGAAGAAACGGCAATGGTGGTGAGTAATGGAAGCAAAGCGGGACGGTCTGTTGCCGTTGTACCCGAAGACAAGAAATCTCGTAAGCCAGTCTCAATAATTTGTCTAATTTTTGAACATTTTGGTAGAATATATCCAATTTAATCATTTGGGTATGTACTTAATATGGTGGTTAATTTTTGGCAAAGTCGACGTCACCGTGTCAGGCGTAGTACGTAGTGCTTATTCTAAAATTGTACATATTTATGATATATTTATTTTGACCTTTAGGATTGTGCCCGTATTTGGACACAATTGACAGAGCAGTTTTAGATTTCGATTTCGAAAAATTGTGCTCTGTATCACTTTCAAGGATCAATGTCTATGCATGTCTAGTTTGCGGCAAGTATTTCCAGGTAAGTATTTTCATACAAATAAAATCGAAAAATAAAAATGGATTCTCTAGTAGTGTTGTATATCAATATTTAATTTAACATATTATTTCAGGGACGAGGTACTGCAACTCACGCGTATTTGCATAGTGTAGGAGAATATCATCACGTATTTCTCAATTTGCACACTTTGAAGTTCTACTGTTTGCCCGATAATTACGAAATCATTGGTATAAATCAACATTCTTGTGCAATGTCGTGTTGTTTTTAATTTATAGTTACCGCAGAATATTAACCATTAATTTTGTCTCTAGATTCGTCACTGGATGACATCAAGTATGTTTTGAATCCAACATTTAAGAAAGATCAGATTGTGAAGTTAGATGTGGTGGCTAAGGTATGTCGATCTCATAAGACATTTATGTCATATTTACATTTATGTTTATGTTTATTTAGTATTCTATTTGAATCACTCTTATAAGAGTGATTCAAATAGAATACTGCCAAATTCTAGTAGGTACTTATTTTAAAAGACGCTTTTATTGTATTGTTTCTTATTGATGTACTTTTGAAGGAGTCTCGGTCCATCGATGGGACTATGTATCTTCCAGGCATTCTGGGATTGAATAACATCAAAGCAAATGATTATTGCAACGTTGTTTTGCAATCACTGTGTCACGTCAAGCCACTAAGAGACTATTTTCTCAGAGAGGAAACTTATGTCAATATCAAGCGACCGGCGGGGGATAATAGGTTAGTTTATGGAGTATACTTTTCTGTAATATTCAATTCGGTAATTCGGTAGACATTAATTGTTCCGTTATTGATATATATTTATTGATGTTGTCATCCAGTTTCCTGATTGTGCAACGGTTCGGTGAACTAATGCGTAAACTGTGGAATCCCCGGAATTTTAAAGCTCATGTAAGTCCTCATGAAATGTTGCAGTCCGTAGTTTTGTGCTCCAAGAAACAGTTTCAAATTACTGAACAGGGAGATCCTATTATTTTTCTTAGCTGGTTCCTTAATGCGCTTCACAAGGCTCTCAACGGATCAAAGTAAGTCCTTTACTTAATGATTGCGGATAAAATACAATTGACTATTTTTTCCTAACACTCTGATTTTGACTTTATCGCAGAAAACCGAATAGCTCGGTTATTTACAAAACATTTCTAGGAGGAATGAAAATATACACCAGGAAGATTGAAAATGATATGGCTGAAGAAGAAGAGGAAACAGAAGAATCAACATTTTTATATCTAACTTGTGACTTGCCTCCAACACCTCTGTTCAAAAACGAAATGATGGAAAACATTATTCCACAGGTAGCCTTTGAATTTTCATGTACTCTCTAGAAATTCTAATTTTGAATTAGTAAAGAATATTCGAATTCAGTATTCACATCAATTTGAAAAAGTTGGACAATATAATACTATGAATTTTTTAATTTTACAGGTAAACTTGTACTCGTTATTGAACAAATTCAATGGGGTTCAAGACAAAGAGTATAAAACCTACAAGGACAATTTTTTGAAACGATTCCAAGTTACATCACTTCCCCCGTTTCTTATATTATATATCCGTCGTTTCACCAAGAACACATTTTTCGTTGAAAAGAATCCAACGATTGTGAACTTCCCCATTGTTTCAGTGGATTTTGGGGAAGCTTTTGGCTTAGGACCCATTCATTACGACTTAGTAGCAAACATTGTACACGAAGGGCAGCATAAAGGTGGTACTTGGAGAATGCATATGTTTCACAAACCAAATAATACTTGGTATGAGTTACAAGATTTGCATGTAAAGGAAATTCTACCACAGATGTTGACATTAACGGAGCCTTATATTCAGATTTACCAGCGACAAGAAGTGCAACCATAAAAATGACGAATTTAACAAAAACAATTGTGCATGTATTAACTGTAATATAGAATGGGACACTTTATTTAACTTTGTTTACTAGCATAAAATGAGGTACTTATGTCAAACTTATTGTAAATATTGTTTAAAATAATATAATAATTTATATATTTCAATATTCAAAACTTTCCCTTTACACGGCATTTCTTTCAACATTAACATTTTTATCTTTTCGCTTTAACATTTTTCTATGTTTAGCTGATTTCATATGTTGCTCCCATTGGGACTTTCCGATAAAAACTCTATTTTCACAGATATCGCAAGTTCTCGCAATTAAGTCAGTCTCATTATCATTTTCGATCCATGCAACTTTTCTTTCCGCTAAAATAGGGAGATCAAATTTGTTCATCAAATACGCTTCCAAAATACTTTCTCCTACGTTGGTTACATTTCTTTCCCATTCTGCAGGAGTAGCTAATGAACCATCGAGCCAATACACAGGGGGGACTTGACGTCTGTCGGGCCTTAAAAACCTATGTTTAATCCATTTCAGTTGCTTCCGTGCATATTGTTTGGTTACCACTTTAAGCCTTTCTTGCCCTTCGAGAAACAGTTTGTCAGCTTCCTCGGTCTGCCGGTCACTTGAAGACATTTGAATGTAAGAAGTAAACTCTTTGAATCCGATAGACTGGAGAAGCCCTTCCTCGAAGTTTAATTCGCTATAAGATACAAAAACAAAGTTGGTTAAACTAGCCATAGATTCATACTTTAGTGCATAATTGTCTAATAGTGTTAATAATGGCTATAGCTGCGAAACTATCTACAGGAAAAGTATACTATTTATGATTCTTAATTTTTTGTATTAAATATTTGCTAAGCACCTATTTTCTTTCCGCAAAATATCCATATAATCGTCCAATTCCTTTCGTAAACCTTTCTGTATCATCTCGTCCACTCGTTTTTCGATCCTTGCATCGAGTATATCTTGAGGGGCTTGAATCCATAGGCATAAACAGTTTGGATATCGGAGAGGACCACCTAATGATTGTTTGATTAGCAGAAAATTGGGTTCATCTTTAATCGAAGGATTATGAGTCATCTCGTCATCTGTCGCTGCCATACATTGTTCAGCTATCAGCTCACTATGCTTTCTCCCAGTTTGAAATCGAATTTGTATTGACCTTAATACTTTTCGCTTATCTTTAGGATGCAAACGCATTGCTCTCGCAGGGTCGATTTCCTTCAACGCATTGTACAACTGATCACTGCTCCAACGGAGATCACTTTCTTCAAATTTTCCCCGCCTTGATGCAGCAAACATTAATATTTCATTATCAGTATAATTGCTTTCACTACTCTCCGCAAGCTTTCTTTTCCCTGTTACAGCGTCTACAAGTGACTCAGAGGATGTGCTTTGATCCATTAAAATTTTCCAAATAATACTCTCGATGTAGTAATTTGTCCCACCTACATATTATTCAAAATACAAATCAATGTCAAAAATATAATCAATTTTAACACTCATTGGGATCTGCATGGCATTTATTTGCAGCTAAAACTTACCAACAATAAAGGGCAACTTTCTTTGTTTTAAAATATCCTCCACCTAAATATTCAGAAAATACAAAACCTTTAGAACTTCAAATTTCGGTAATGTCACATTAGAATAATTTTAATTCGGTACAGTACATGATTTTAATATTTAACTCAAGATAGCGGATAATATTTGATTATATCACCTACCAAAGGAACAGTTCGATTACGAAAGCATGTCACATCAAATTTATCATTATGATTAATTATCCCAATCATGTGATGAGGGATACGTCTTGTTTCTTCGTCCGTCACTTTATTTGTTAAAATATCAAGTCCTCTGTAAACCTGAAATAGAAAAAGATACAATTACACGTTGTTACTAAATTATTGGGTTGGTTAAAGTATGGCTTTCTTTCTCCTCGTCGCATACATACTGTACTTAATAGTGATACTAACTTTCACCATAACTTTCCCTTCTTTTAATAAGGAATTGCTCTGCTTGTCGAGCAAGCTTTCCCTTTCACCTTTGCGCTTACTTACCCGATTTAACTTTACTTGCATTGGCTTTAGTTTAAAATCCTCTCTTTCTGAAGCCCTTTAGCAACTCTAATAGATTCAAAAATTGTGTAAATACCAATAGATATGAAAAAAATTAGCAAACCTGCATAGAATCTGCCGAAATTACTTCGCCGCCAAATTTTACTGCCAAGTCAATTGCCAATTTTGATTTCCCCGTCCCGGTGGCACCCAATATTACGACTACCGGTAAGCGACCCAATGCTGCCATTTCACTGACATCCATAACACTCAACTATACCAATTTACTAAATCAGTGAAGGTAAAGGTACAATTAAAATATAATTCTGTAGAACAAAGTAAATGTAAAAATCATTTTTATTTCTTGATTGACACACTGACACAGTATTGACTTTACGCAGGCAGTAGCAGTCTCGTTATGTATGTAAGTCCATATGATTGGCGCCACCATGTAGTACACGCTGCCTGATCTCTTTGCTTTCTCTTTACTGCGGGAAAAATTCTTGTGGATTACTGGATCAAATTATTTACATCATCTTCATCGCTCTTCAGTTCTTCTTCACTTCCTTTAGACCGAAAAGTAAGTAAATGTTTAAGTTATTCGATTTACATTTACACTTGTACATATTCTATTGAAGGTTAAAAATGTACCTTAGATGTATGTCCTGTCATATCATGATAATACTTATTATCTTTTAAAATGTCATTGATAGACCTAAAATTGTGATGTGAGATGCGTAATTGTATTTTATTTTTATAGCCTTTGACATTTGAATTGAACCTGACGATTTCTGAATTACTGTACTAAAGCATAAAGGTAATAATGCATAGAATACAATAAATTGTACACTAGATCCCGTAAGGTACCAAATTATTTAATAATGTTTTATGCTGGTTTTTCATGTCATCATTTTGGAATTTCCAGGAGCGTGTTGGTTGGGGTTAAGATGGGCAAAAGTCTAAGTATATTACGAGCGAAGGTCTTTAGACCGGTAAGGAATTTTAATGTAGAGGAACGAGCAATGAAATCCATTTCAGAAGATAAAAGAGCTGCTGCACCTCCCTATCGTTCAATGGAGAAAGTAATGGATGAAATTAAAAATGGTAAATTGTGTATCTTTTAGTTTCCTAAATAGATTGGCTATGTGTGTACACTACATAAAACAGCGCAAATAAAATGCTATAACCCACTATATATCTAATTGCATTACGTTTTGCTGTTTTAAGACCCAAACCTACTGACCAAAGGGAAAGTTGATCAAAAACAGCTTGACAATTTGTCAAAAATTTATGTAAAATCAGAAGGAGATAATGCAGTTATTCATAGAAGAGCCTCCACTCTACCGCAAGAGAGAAAATCGTCTGTAGACTATCTTTATGGCTATGAAGAGCCTCCAAATATCCGACCGGGTAAAGTAAGTTTTCGAAGTGCATTGGATATATTGAATAGACATGCAACGGATAAGGAAGTCAACAGCCCAGAAGCTCTTGCGAAGGAATACAATTTAGACGCCGAAAATGTAGCGAATATAGTTAACTACTTTAAAACATTGGAAGTAATTATGAATGCCAAGAAAATTGAGCGAGAAAAAAACGTATTGAAGCGACTTCAGCAGGGTATGGACAATATTAGAGAATAAGATCTACATATATTTGGTTTATTAGTTCAGTCCATTTGTAATGTAATGATATATTTCTTGCAAAAATTGTAAACTGTGTTTAGTAAGATTGAAGAGATATGTCGCAATACAAGTGTATTTCGTAGCCTATTTGTGATTTTAAGTTAGTTAAAACTCGAAAACCTTGTCATCGTGTAGTGCATTCAAATAGGCTGTCATAGAATGAACATGATAATTGATAAATAATAACTAATTCCATCTTTATTGGAATATTTAACGGAATCCTTCATACAGCACGAAACCAGCGATATAAAATGGTTATTTGGTAGTCATATCCAGTTTTTCAGTAATAAACATCTTATTTATTAACAATTTGAAATGAATGGTGATAAATGTTATTCATGGTCTTCATTGTGATTAAGTTCACAGAATTACTTAGTTAAATCTTTGTCAAATCATATAAAAATCAAATGTAAAGTGTAGCTATAATACTTAGTGACAAGTATAAAAGTATATTTATGACGATTTTACACGCATAATTAATTTTAGAAAGGTTTTGCTAAATAGATAGTTACCCTCTTTAACATTGACTAATACATTTTTGAAACTAATTAGTGCATACTCGAATTCGAAATATACTAATATTGATGTACAAAATCATTAATGCGAACGTAAACCCACGTAAGTCCAGCAGCATAATACAAGTGGTATTATTCAATCACAACAATCATATACATATAATATATTTTTGTAATATATAACATTTCAAATATCTATATACTATTTTTGATAACATTTAGGTATTTTTATTGTAGTCTGAAACTACGAAATTTCTAAATCTCTGAGCTCGTCCAACAGTGATTGCTGCTTTGACAATTTTTCGACTTGATTTTTCTCCAGTGCTTTCCCATCACTTAGCATTTGCTGCAGCTTATCGATTTGTTCCAATTTCTGTACAAAAGTTGAAACGAGTGAAATAAGACTCATATTACAATGGAATATCAGTGTTCCCAATAGAAATAATTTCTTTGGTCATAGTCGCTTTACTACCTTCTTAACAGTCCGAATTTTCTTTTCAGTTTCTGTAAGTTGAGAGCTATTACTGTTTAGGTCCCCGCTAGAGTTTGAGGCAGCTTTTGATTTGGCTGGTAGAGCTGCCCCTTGCCCATCCTTTCCCCGCTTTGAAGGGGGAATGTAAGCAGTCTTCTTTTCTGCCGCTTCTGAATTTAGAGGATTACATAGTATTTATTATTGTTATTACATCTTAGAATTGATATACTGATTAATCACATGAACGTGTATGCTAATTGCACCATTATAATTTGCATACAAATACTTACTAGAAGCAATGGGCTTATTTCCAATCTTTTTCAAACAACTGTCAAGAACATTTTCAGGAAATTCGGGAGGCGGATTGGAATGAAACGGCGTGACACTGAAAAGGTGTTTATTGGCTGACCACTCATTGCATAATTTTCCAGTGATATCCCATATTTTATATCCATTTCCTATCTGTAATCTGGGTGCAGTCGTTGCGGTAATGAAATGAACTCCATCTACAAAAAGGGCACTTGTGTATTATAGTATAAGTTCTGCATTTTCGCAAGACCCGTCTTTTAATAGTTAAAATCAACTAAGTATAGATAAAGTCTAAAATAAAGTATATATATGGTAAAATTAACAGGAGTTTGGCAGTACGCTTACCATTAAGCCATTGAAGCTGGGTTGTGCTAGGGGCGTTTAGCGAAGCGATGACTTTTTTGCTCTTCCCTAAGTCCCACACATCCAAGGCGCCTTGGCCAAGATTGCCAAACCCTCCGAGTAAAACAATGTTTCCCTGAGGATTGAAATAGATAGCATTTCTGGCAGACACTCCCATGTCAAGCAGTTTTTCACACCTGTTAGACACTTAATATTTACTAAATTTCGAGCCCATGAGCTTATAAAAAGCTTAATTTTAATTTTATTGCTTACTTTGAGTTTAAAAGTACTGTTCGAGTATTTGGCATTGTCCCAGTAATAATGCAGAATTCAGTGGAATTTGGACTCCATTCAGCAGCATGAATGACTGGGGATTCTGTTGCAGTCTGGAGGGTAGCGGTATCTCCTGTGGGGGGACAACAAAATTATTGATGAAAAATGTTACAGATACTAAAGGATAAAAGGATATTATATAATTTTCTATTGAGAAATGAGTAGCAGACCTTTTGTGTCTAAATAGTGGAGCATAGTTTTTCCATAATAAGACTGTCCAGTTTTGTCAATATCAGTATATGTAATGAGAAGAACAGCATTTCCCTTTTTACTCCACTTCATTTCAATTCTGTCAGCTTGAAAGAAGCTCTTTGATGCAATCAATGTATCAAAGTTGGGATACTTAAACAATCTTGCAAACGATGGTTGTCCGCTGTTAGTGGCTGTTTAAAAGCATTTTTAGGTGATTAGGCTACCATATCATTGGTAATTATTTAATTATTCCTATTCCAATCATATTATTGCATTAGCATACGCTGAAAGCTTGATTAACTATACCTGGAAGGAAGCATAAAACATGAAGTGGTCCTAGTCCACCAGAAAGAGAAAAGCTTGCTATATTTAATGTCTCAGGCGTCTTCTTCGCAGTGTTATGAAAATCAGGCACATTTGAGAATATGACGGAATTGTGCGACATCCGTGCATAGATTGTTTCGTCATTTGAAAAATGAACTTCTGGAGGCTTGCTTAGCTTCATAGAATGTACTATGCTTACATTCTTGCCATTTGTCAGAGACCAAATGTTAAAATTGTCATGGTCTATATATAATAATTGCATTTTTGTTAAGTACCGCACATATTCAATATTCAGCAGTTAATGAATTACAATTTACAATGATTTTAATAGTTATATTCGCTTACGTTGATTTATATTATCGAATCCAATTAAAAAGGAGCCATTTGGTGAGAATCTGGCAGTTAATAGCTTTTGCCGTACAGTACATTTTAAGGTTCCGTCCGCAGCGTCAAAAACGTTAACCCTGAAAAGAGGTTAATGCATAAAAAATATCCATGTTCCCTTCCAACTCCAAATAATAGGTAAAAAATTGTAATTTTTAACGCATCATATTCCTAAGTCATAAATATCCGATTGGACAATTAGACAACATATAAATACAGTAAGTAAACTAAAATAATCATAAAGAGAATGAAAATTTGCTTTCAGCTTTATACTCATAATAACTTATCTAAAACTCACAATGAACTGTTTCCAACTGCAATGAAATTGCCATTTGGTGAGACAGCTGTAAACCGGGCTTCTTCTTCGGTCTTTTTAAATTGGTTCCACTCTTCGAATTTCTGGGGCCCGTTGCGACAATAGGTCCCAGAGGTTTCATTAACTGAATAAACACAAGAAAAAACATTTTTACTGATGAATTATTTTATGTAATCTTACTAAAACTAAATGTGAAAATAAAAATATTATTTTACCGAGAAACACACTACTCGCCGCCATTGTAATAGTGGGAAATACAAACTGAGTCTGCTGACTTGAATCACAATTTCTCTGCTGTAGTAGCTGGCTATAGATGATGTCGTAAATGTGGAAGACCCACCCTAATAAACACAAGAATTAATAATAACAATTATTAAATAAATAACAGCGTATAGACGTTTTCCGACTAATTGGCAGCTGCTATTATTTTGAAATCGGCGCCACTTTTGTAATTTTCTGTCCCAACTTGTAGTACTTCTTTGTTGTTTTGGCAATAGAATCAAAGTTTTTCAAATTGGAAAATTTTCCTTTTACTTTGAATTCTTTAAATTCTATTGCCAAAACAACAAAGAAGTACTACAAGTTGGGACAGAGAATTAGCAAAAGTGGCGCCGATTTCAAAATAATAGCAGCTGCCAATTAGCCGGAAAACGTCTATTATCGTAGTAAGTGACTAATATTATTGCGTGGGCAGAACAGAATTACCCTGTTATTTGCTATTTGAGGTGCTACGATTGAACTGATTTCGAAAAATATCTTAAACTGACTATTTATTATTTTGCTCAGCTGTTGGCTATCCAAAGTTGTTGAGTGTCGTCGGACTGGGTTCTTGCAATTCATGATTTCTTTGTAACAATCAAGGTAATTTATTGGCATATTTATAATTCATAAATATTCAGTATTATAATCTGTAAAAGTCATGTTTTCAAAATTTCAAAATTACTTAACTACCTTTACCAGTATAAACAGTATAAAGTGAATAAAGTCTGTTCTCTCTTTATGATTCTAATCTTAACTACAATTTAATTACTGAATTTAAGTATAAGTTATAACTTCTCTAAAAACAGATTTAAACATTTAAAAATGAAATCGTGGATTACGGTTACGTTGGCTCTGGCGACCTTCTTCTGTGCCAACTTGGTCCTAGCTGCCCAAGATGCTTCAGTAACATTTGTCACCAAACCCTCAACCCTCATATTCAACATGAAAAAGGATCGTATTTCGTCTGTTCAGTTATCCAATTTAATTTCGACAGTAATGGGGTTCACTGTTGATCAGGTATATATTTTTATCTTTATCTTATATATTTTTATTGAATTCTCCAGCTAATACCATTACACTAACCTGACCATCAAAAAATACAACTTGTTAACTACATAAAGTTTTTTAGCCACATCCGCCAAAGTGTACCATGTAAAGGGGGAGGGGGCATATCTACTGGATAATCCTAACTTTCTCCATATAAACTTTTGCCACTATGTATGCTCTGTGAACATAGCATAGGGGTTAGTCGGTGAGCTTTCTTGAAGAAAGTTGTGACTATGCAGTAGTTATCTTGCACACTTTAGAGTAATAATTATGTGCAAAACGTATTATAATGGTGAAAGCTAATACATGGAGATAGAACTATGCAGTACACACGAGTCACACACTACTAAAGCAGGCAGGTATTGTGTGTGTGCTTTCTCTGCAGCAATTTCTCTTCAGCGTATGAAAGTGTAAGTAAGCGCAGTGCACCTGGCACCTCTATATTTCAAATGGAGTGAATTTCTTTCCCTTTTTAAATGAAAATATAATGTAATACTTTCACGAACAATTTCACTTCACAGAGAAAGCTTCGCTACTCTATACTTCTACACTGTGACGTTAAAAGTGACGTTGTACATGTATTTATTTAACTGTGGACTGAATCCTTGGTTTGCAAATTGTGGCGTTGAACATCTTGTGCCAATTAATGTAATGCGTGACATTTGAACTAAAACTGTATTCTAAATTGTAAACTATAGTATAGTACGCCGTTCATTTAGACCATGTAAGTTCAATTAATGTTTGGGAATTCGTCTCTAGTTTACTCATTTTAAAGATTAATATTTGTTAATCCCCTGTTAATTATGTAAGGTACTTAAAATGATAGTTAGAAAATAGTTGCATCTAAAAATAAATTTTATGGTTGAATGAGTCAAAAATTAATTTAATGATTTTTATATACAGAAACATGGATACACTGGAGGTTACATCACTAACCCTTTCAACCCTCCACGGGTCATCGTAGGAGTGAGAGCTGGAGCATCTGCTAACTTTGAGGCCTTCTCAGGAACCGAAATACCTTTGAAAGAGAACCTTAAGTGGGATGAGTTGTACACGGTCTTAGTAGAACGAAGTGAACACAGGCTCAATGATGTCAAGTAAGTAACCAATTTGATACAACTGACAGACTATGTAGTAATCTTAATCTTTGAACATAGGACTTAATACTTCATTTCCGTATTTAACAATTGTTTTTGTAATTCTGTAGAACGGAGTATTTTTCCATGGGGGACGAAAATTCAGTACAAACTCCTGTGTCAACCGTCTTGGAAAGATTGTCAAAGGATGTAATTGAAAATGGATCACTCACGCCTCTGATATACTTCGCAGATATGTCACAGACCAATTTAATTACACCAGAAATTAACGAAAACATGAGGAAGTTAGAGGAATCTGTATCGGCTTTGGGAGGACTTATGTTTTTGATTAAAAGTGATGACATATCGCATCATAGTCGTAGAGTGAGACAAGCACCACCAACAACTACTACTCCTCCTCCTCCTAAGGTAAACTATATTCTTGAATAGAATATCTCGTGATCCGAGCGTTTTCGAAATTATATTTTAATTTTAACATACTAAACTTTTAATAGTTTAACTAATGATTGCTTTCTTGTTATAGAGTTATAATCTAGCCCAGGATTTTGACGAAGATTATCCAATAATATTCAATATTCTACTTTTCGTGGGGATCTCATTAGTAATCACGACGTTGGCAATTTGTGGTACATGGCTATTTCATTTTATGGATTCACTTTACTTTAGAAGATGACATTGTTTTAACTGTCCTTTATTTTTATTAATAGTGGCAATAGCTACAATGGATCCTGGACGAGATTCTTTGATCTACAGAGTTACATCTGCTCAGCGATTTAAGAAAGACAACTAAATTCGTGCTAGTGATCAAAATTGCAGCACTTTAGCTATCAACCACAGGTATCCAGTCAATCACTTATGGTAGGTATAAAATTCGTATAATATGTATTGTAAAGTGGTTCAACTAAATATGTAGAAATGTGTAGTCAAAGTCAACCTAACTAAAATTGGTGGCGAATATCATGTTTGACTTTCTGTACAAGTAAGGATGAATGGACTGTATTGTAAATGTAATGTAATACGTAATACTTTCCCTATATTTATGGTTATGTGAAGACTGTCATTTAGAGTCATCGTGTTATTGTACATAAATACCGTTATATGAAAAACATTCCACTATACTCAAAAAATATTAATTGTCTTTGTGTTTGCTGTATTTTGTAGTCTGTGTGCTAGCAAATTAAATTGTAAAAAGAAAGAATAATCTTACGATAGATAAATTGTCTTGTAATAATCATAGTCATATATAGTACATCGTTAGTGGCAGTTTCTATTCATAACTGAGTTGTAATACAACTGTGATTTGTGTTTCACTGCACTAAATGTGTATTCACCTATTATTAGTTATTGTTAGTTTGATTTCGACTTTAAGATGTTAAATAAACGTGGAAGTGGATCTTTCCCCAAATCTTATGTTGTTGCTTTCATATTACTTGGCTGATATTGTAATAGTAATGAATAATGGTGGAGTGGAAACATAATTTAATAACTTTAACCGTTTATTCATTCATTTTTATATAACTTTTCCTTTAACCAAAGTAGTAAAAGAGTTCACTTTGTCGAACTACTTTTCATTTTCCATATAAAATAATTTACTCTTCATTTCTACTTATTTATATAACTACAGAACAGGTAAGCAAGAAATGGAATCACAAAACATAGTTGGAAAAACGAGTATGCTTGATATACTATAGTAGGAGGATGTATACATGTGAGCTTCATGTTGGTATGTTGCTCACATAGGATTGTATTGCATTCGTGTATAAAAATGTATACTAATTAAATTGCATTATTTAATATGCGTATCCTGGAGCGGCATAACCTGGAGCGGCATAACCTGGATGGGCGTATGCGGCTTGAGCGTAAGTGGTCTTAACAACTGGAGTAGCCAAGTGCTTAACGGCTGGGATATCAACGGGAACCTGCATAATAATGATATGTTAATTAGAAACAAACCTACATACTTGTATCAGAAATAACATGCTAATTTAGTTTATCAGTGTATTAATGTACCTGAGCAACTCCTTGGATGTGGTGCTTTTGGATGAATGGAACATCAACGGCAACACGGTGAACCTTGGTGGCTGGTTCTTGGATGTCGACTTCTTGGACGGTTTCGATTGGGCGAGTGACAACAATACGGCGAGTAGTGATTCTCTCTCCTCCTTGGAGGTTGATATCTTGCAAAGCATCAGCAACTTGAAGAACGGAAGCGGAGTCGGATCTTCCGTCTTGTCCGATGAGTTCAGTGACGGTACCTCCCTTAGCGGAAAGCAATTCCAAAAGACGGGCTTGGAGCTCAGCGGGCATGTCTGGGGAAATGTTCAATCCACGAAGTTGAGCTGGAAGGGGAACTGGCCTTTGTTGTTGTGGGGCTGGTGGGGGTCCTTGTGGAACTGGGGCTGGTGGTGGTTGTGGGCGGGGTTGGAATTGTTGTGGTGGTGGTTGGGGTTGTTGTTGTTGTGGTTGTTGGTCTGTTTCATAAAAATAAAGACATTAAATCACCGAAAGCTACTACTACTTCATTATCATAGCAAAAATAAAATAAACCCATTTACTGAATTGTTGTTGGTCGGATTCAATGATCTCGGCATCGTTGTTACGGAATTGTGGTCCCTGTTGTTGTTGGAATTGTTGGGGTCCTTGTTGTTGTTGGAATTGTTGTGGTCCTTGTTGTTGTTGGAACTGTTGTGGTCCTTGTTGTTGTTGGAACTGTTGTGGTCCTTGTTGTTGTTGGAACTGTTGTTCCTGGGGTTGTTGTTGTTGTTGTTGGAATTGGGGAGCTGGTGGGGGTTGTGGAGCATCCTGAGGGGGTCCTTGTGGGCGGAGTTGGAGTGGACGGGGAGCTGGGCCAGCGTTACGGAGTTGAGCTTGTTGTGGTGGGCCTTGTGGGGCTGGTCCGGCTGGGCCGATTCCACGGGCAAGGTTGACACGGATAGCGGCATCAGGGGAAACTCCATTATCGATGATACGACGGCTGGTTCCATAACGGACGACTGGGGCAACTTGTTGGTAGTTGGTTGGGGTCAAAACAGCGGGTCCCTGTGTAACAAAAGTGCAATCATGGGTTAACTAAGTTAGTACCCCTGTCCTTTGTATTCTTGAATCTTTGTTTCATATTGCATAATATCTTATCCACAGTTTCCACTTTCCCCATTATAGCAACTTTTTAAAATTATACTTCGTTTTTTTGGGAATATCATCACTTTCTTGGAATTGTGATTTTGTGACTACTAAAGGAAAACAAAACTACTACCTAAAAAAACTATAATCAATTATTTAAATCAGAAATGATACAGACACATCGACCTTGGGTATGTCATTGCAACATTCTCCCAATTAATTCAAATAAATTACCTATGCATATGATTTGACATAATTAATGCATGCTTTACAAAGAGTTACATAACATTACAATATTAAGTGCACTCACTATCTATCCAATTAATGTCGCAATGTGAAAAATATACATGAGTAATAGTACAATTCCAGTTTACAAAACATACTTTGGTGCTTTTACACTGGTTTACATTAAAAGTTTCACACTTTTCTTCCCAAGATAAGTACCCGAAGTTCCATGGATTAATTCCGATATCCCATCACCAAGTTGGCTTACTTCCATCAATCATCCTCCATATTTTCCAAGAATTGGCCCAAACCAATATAAGCAGTAAAGTAAATATCCAATTCACAGGTTTACAAAAACCTTCACAGTTGTACCGCAAACAAAGTCATAAAATTTAAATGCGTTTAATTCTCAAAGAGAAAGCAATTAAATTGGATCGTATTCCATGAAGCTTTTATCTCCTCCAGATAATGTGTGTACCTAGTAGTTAAGTTTTTTGTTCTACGCATTGCAGTGAGTAAATACAGGTTGTTATAATTGAGGTGAGTATCTTGTACTTGTATCGTTAAGTTGTATCCCACAACAATTCCTAATATCACGGTTATCTTGGTTAGATGATGAAAGTAACACTGATCTGTGCCTACTCATCTAGTTCTCCTTGACTCTTTATCGGTGATCGGTTAGAGATAATATCTATAATTGCTATGAATCATTAGACGGTTTGTTATTGAATTGTGATCAATCGTAAAACACATCCATATGTGGATGCCCAACCAATTTTCATTCAAATTCTGAGTCTTCATGATGGTAGTTACTACACTTACTATTAGATAGACTGGGAAAATGGTAGCCTAGTGTGTTCTGGTGCACAGAATACAATATCTAGGTGATTTGTTATACTATATCGGAAATTTTTTTGAGATCATAAGCAAAATTTCAGGATAACTTAAATGTAAATGCTACTGTAGGCTTGTCTGAAAGTGGGCATATCTCCTATCACCTAATTAATACGCCAAATGTTTGTGCGTGTTCCAATTTCATGGAAATATACCTTTTGTTCTTTGGAAAGGGGTTGGCTCAATTCAAGGGTGGCAGATCCGGCAGGGCGGACGATGATTCTGTGTTCAATATCGTAGAATTCCTTGCGGAGAGCTGGACGACGAACCTTGAACTTGCGGGTAGTGACGGCGGGTTGAGCAACATCAACCAGTTTCTGGGCAACTCCTTGGGAGTAAGCCAACTTGGTGACTGGGACATTGGCAACTCCTGGAACTCTGGTCAAAACTGGGGTGTGGGCGTAACCGACCTAAATATGGATAAATGGAAAGTAGTATCATATCCTATGCATTCACCTTTCATTTATTTAGAGAGGTCAACAAGGCCATTGTTATGCATGTTTGTCTTTCTATTTTTACCAATCGCAATTCGCAATAAAGTAGCGAACGTGTGTGACTTGGTGCAATGAACAATCTAATTATGACTTGATTTTTGTCTATAATTGTATTACTTATCTGTTTGCTTGCAAGAGCAACTTGTTCATTCATGTATCATAAATATCATGTCAGGGTTACACTTAACTTACTACTGTTACTGAATTGATATCTATTATCTATTTATATGTATCAATAAACAATGCTACTAATTCAATATTCCTTGTTCTCTAACTAGGTTAAATGATTGCCTTTGATTCGACATTTTACATATTAAAAGGATTTTCTCGCGAAACTTGCTCAAGTCAAGTGCATAGTGCATTTTCCTTATTTCGTCGTTCCACCTACAATCATAGCATTCTCATGAATGCAATTTTTCTTCCGCGTCAATGCCAGAATTTTATAACATAATTCTAATTTCTCAATAGATCTTTTACAGATCTTTCTGAAAACAGTAAACCTCACATAACTAATTATGAATTGGTCTCTTTTTCAATCTATATCTTTTTCAGCACTATTTCTTCAGGAAATGAAAAGGTGTTTAAAATATTGCGTTTGTAATTCGGCCGATGAAGTTACATAATTAAGCTATTTCCTATTTCTCTATATTTAATATTTGACAAGCAAAAGTTATATATGAGAAAAAATATATCCTTATGTATTTTTTAATTATGACCTGATCCTCCTGATTATGTATATTTTATCCTACTGATTTGCTTTTCTGCCTACTTAAGATATCACTAATTCAAAGAACCAATGTAGTTTTCGAGAATATTTACCTTTTGATGGACAGCAAGGGCTGGAGCAGCGACCTGTGGGTAGTATTGGTTATACTTAAGTAGTTGGAGGAAAAATAAAAATTAAATACCTACTCGAAATATCCTAAAATTAAGCATTATAATATATTTCTTACGGCTACTGGAGCAGCGTATTGGGCAACTGGAGCGACCTGTTGTGGATAGTATTGGTTTTGGTTATAGTTATACTTAAGTAGTTGGAATAAATTTTAAAAATATTAGATAACTATCTGTTTCATGTTATGATCTGTTATATCTGTTAATGATAAAATGTAATGACTGAAAATCTTAGTTTCTACTTACAGCTGGGGCAGCGTATTGGTGGGCAACTGGAGCAACCTGTGGATAGTACGGGTTATACTTATAAGAAAGTTTTGAAAAATTAAGTTTCTGTTTGAAATTTCATGGAAATAAAGTAAAGTAACTCACAGCAAGGGGAGCCTGTGGGACCAATGGAGCGGGAGCCTGAAATATTTGTAAAATTTTGAATTTTAATTTTCAGTGTCACTTGGGGAAAATAATTACTGATGAGTGTTGTGCGCAGGGGTAATGGGTAATAATATTTTCTTTGTTCTCGACAAAGGAAAAGATGCGTCCATGCGCCATTTCAGTTTGGACCGTTCTTTTCACGAGAGACGCTTATGAAAACCGGATTGCCAGATTGAATCTCTTTGCTTACAACTTCTTATATCTCTATTTTATCCGATCCGGATTTAAAATAATTTGCTTTCCGGTGTTATTTCGATCTGGGATTCGGAGTGTCAAGGTAAGAACTACTATAAGTACTAATTACAACAGAAATATAATTTAAAATCTTACGGGTCCAGCATTGAATCCAAAAAAGGTGGTGCCAGCGGGGTTGGCATAAGAGTAAGAAAGAGGTGCACCAGGATTGGCACTAGCCACGGCCATAAGGCCGAACACAACAGCCACAAAACACTTCATAATTAATCTTCAAAACTGACTTATTTAGCAGAAATAATATTTGTTTTCGAAAATATTATCACTATTAAACTAAAAATTTTGTTTCCTTTTCAGAATTCTTGCTCCAAACTGATATTCCACTCAGATGTTTCCGTAGACGAGAGCTGTCCACTAATGAAGTACATCTAAATGGTCACTATGTGTTTATATACTGACATCGTTCTCTACCATCAAGGTGTACATAATCTCCTTCAGTCACATCTCAGATCATAAGAAGTGCACTACCTTTTTTAACTACATAATATTATACTAAGTACCTACTATAGCCTACTACGTGGGGATTTCATTCATTTCAAGTCAAAACTAACCCTACCAATACAAGACGGAATCCAATGGTAAGGTAAGTGTTCTTATTATACTTATTGTGTATGTATTTGTATTAATGCCTTTATCATAAGCTCTTGGACAGGACAGGCCAATTTAACTAAACATTTGATTCTATATTTTGCACACTACTTACCTTTTAATGCTACTTATAATACGATACATAAATACATACATCTCTCTGTACTCTATAATAGTAGCAAATATCACACAGTAAAGACCAATCTGGTTTAATTGGGTGTTTCACTCTCTTTTCGTATACAAAATGATATTCCATGGCTCTCCTCATCTAAAGGGATGCTTTGTTACGTTAAATTGCATACCTACATACTTTGTGAATGCTATAACATTGCCATTACACACTGTTTATTTATTCTGCTCTTAAGCTCTATTCAATGCAGTGATATTCCATAAGCTCTTCATCACACACACGGAGCAGAGTAGACTATCTATACACACATAAGTACAAATACAATACAATACACCGGCTAGGCTAGCTTTGCCTACCACATTCCCTTTCTACGTACTATAACTCTAGTCTAAAGGTAATAATAATATTTATCTTCATGTATATTAAGTAGTTTGTCTATACTGTGTGTGCAAGGTGTTTTTCCCTTTCCTCCGTTTAGTTTAGTTTACTTTACATACACACATACAGATAGTAAGTAGCATTCTTTGCGTATCATGTAATGTGTACTACAGTTACAGTTAACGTTTACAGTAGAATTACAACTAAATACAACTACAACTACTAGTTTAGTCTGTATTGCAATGCCTTGCAATCAATTCAATTGACATGACACCCACTCTACCTTCAAATTCGAATTTTGATCCTTGCATTGCTATTCTAGTACCTCACCTAGTAAATGTGGATGGCCAACACCCAGTTTCTTATTGCTGGCTTGGCTAAACGCAAGTATTCTGTATTATGGCATCAGAATCCTCCTGCAGCCATAACATCCAATACTAGAGCTTGATTACCCTGTTTTATGCAGCTCTTTCAATTATCTATATCTACTACGTAAGTTGTTCAGTTGCACGAATCTCTCAGATTCAATATGCATGTAAAAAAGATGGATTAAGGTACCTAGCTACTATACTAAATATTATTACTAATCTGCATGCGTTTTATTGATTATCTATAAAATACCCTTCAATCAATCACCATAAAATCTTGCCCTGAGGAATTTCCTTATA
>JAQFYC010002903.1:0-23033 GCA_034694165.1 Tomocerus mixtus | reverse complement strand
TTAGTTATCAAATCTCACCAACAGATGGAGATTTGTCGATTCCCAGCCAAGCCAGGACAGCCGAGGATGTACCTTAACAAGAAAAGGACCCACATGCTCTGAATTACACCCTTTAACTCGATCGCAATAAGCCTGTGTATAGGAACGCATGAAAAACCCAATTTTCTTTTCAAAGCATTAGTGATACATGTAATTCACTACATAAAAACTATTCTGCATTGTATATACATATATACACTTATATACTTACTTCTTTTCTTGCCTGGTCAGGTTTCATTTCAATATAGGAGACAGTAGACGCTCTATATATGTACAAGTGTCTTGTCTTTTCTGGTCAATCTCTACTATAGCTATACTTATGTAAGTCAATTGAAGTTTTATAACAATAACTGTAATGTAGATAAGTATAAGAACAGAAAACACATATAAGTACACTTAATATAGAGCAAACGCAAAACTGAAGTCAGATTAGAGGAGAGCAATCCATGCAGGCAGGTTTACCATTTACCATTTACTGTAGTTGTAAATACATGTAGTTATACTACTAGTATCGTAT
The DNA here is from genome assembly GCA_034694165.1 of Tomocerus mixtus. Lineage (NCBI taxonomy): Eukaryota > Metazoa > Arthropoda > Collembola > Entomobryomorpha > Tomoceridae > Tomocerus > Tomocerus mixtus. The sequence continues at coordinate 22,477 of JAQFYC010002903.1, read as the reverse complement.
CGTATGGCGAGTTAACTTACTTTACTTACTTACTTACAACTTACATTAGAGTAGAGTCGTGTCGTGATAGATAATCGAGTTTGAAGCGTGACACGAGTGAAAGTATAAATTCTATAGGAATCACCATTGAAGATCATGACGTGTTTTTCCATTAATCTTTACCGTATTCCACTACATTACATTACAATGCAAGATGCAAGTGAATTACTTATAGGTACTACATACAACATAAGAGATACCTATCTCAAAGACTCAAAGTAAAGTAAAGTAAGGTAGATGTTATTGTAACACTATAATAGATTACATATTACATTACTCTTGTCTTGTCTTAGCTTGTCTATTACATATGGCACGGTTGTTGGCAGATTTGGAGAAGTCTGCTGGTCTCTCCACTCCAATCCACTTGACTTCAAATATAATTCTACTGCACTAGTTTTAGTTTCCTCTCTCTTTGTCTCTGTATACGTATTAGGCATTTTTCATTGCATCATTAGCTTATGTTATGCATGTAGTACTTGTTTAAGTTTAGTTTCCTATCTACTTACTTAAGTAATATCATTCATTCTGTCTACCTACTACCTACAACCTACTACCTACCTTATTAAATAATATATTGATGGATAGATAGGCCGGACTTGTTGAAATATCCCATGTGTACTTATTGTATTTCGTAGAATTGTTGCATTGTATCAATTGTATGAAGTATGTTGGATTTTGGACTCATGCTGAGTTAATAATTTATTTAGCTCACTTTTTATCAATGATATCGTTATCATCTCCAATCCTATCACATCAAATCACAGCACAGCATATCACATCACATCACATCACATCAGGTAAATAGATTGGATATTAGCTAACCGTGTGTTGTGGTGTGTTTACTAACTTTTCTATTAGGATATGTACGTACGGTTACTTAATGTACATACATATATTATATAGCTGTGCGTAAGTTGTAAGTTCAGCATATATGGGAGTCTAATGGCTTCACTGGCGACGTTACTTATTTATTGCAGACACAATACTCAACAACTGCCACACACACATTCAACTCGTTATAGAAATGAATTATGAATGTGTTTTTATATGTTATAAACTTCGGCGAATGATACATTTATTAAGAATGATTGTTAGCCAATATTATGTTATATTTTACATTGCAGACAGTACATGTTATGGAGTTTGAACCTAAGGAATTCGAATGCAGAATTATTATATTGGGAGTCATAAAAATACAGGTAGCTTGGTAATTTTAAATTATGAAATAAAATCAGTAATATAAATATATAACTGAAATAATGAATTTTGGGGACTTATTTAGATTCATTTTTGTTTGGTTAACAATTAGGTATGGGATGGGGTACACTTTTTACCATACCGTGTTCAGTGTGTGTAAGATTCCGAATGTTGTGGCACTTTTGGATTTCAATACTTTTTGTATTGGTATTAAGGCAGTTTGGAATAAGGCTACTTTTGGAATGACATAAACAATAATACGGTTTTGCTTGAAATAATTTTCCGATATTTTAGACAAATGCCTCAAATTCAAGAAATTCCTAATTCGTTCAAAATAAAACAGCATATTGTAATTTTACTAATTAGACTAATTACCTATTCCATAATTTCAAAATCTAATATTTGGAATTTGCGATAAATGCCGCACAAAATTCTTATGTGGCAACATTTTTATTAATTCTACTGTAGATGGGCAGGTGGATGAGTTTCGCTTACTCGATTTGGCAATCAATTATAATAGCTACAATTTGCGAAACCGAGATCATCGTAAAGACTACTACTCTACATCTACGTTTTGTGTCTTAATATTAATATCTTGCTCGCGATATCCTGAATGTGTGCGAAAAACATCAGCAAAATTGTTTTGCTTACTGTATTAATAGTAGTGCATATAAGTATAGTGAATTTCTATGAATGAATTGAATTGGATTGGATTGGATTGGATAATTTAGTTGTGGTTGTAAAAAGATAGCAGTTTATATTATTTAGAGATGCATACATGTAAGTATGTCATGCTAACAATGAACTAAATGGAATTGCTCTACAGATCTGAACGAATGAATCGAAGAGCATACATTCCTTCCTACTACTCTTATTGTATATGTACATACACACACACATATGTATAAAAAGTATATTAAAGTTGAGAAAAGTTTATTCTATTTGAATTTGGTTGAAGTGAAGAGTCGATGAGGACAAACAGATTTCCTTTGATCGTCTCTTGTCTCCTATATATGTACATACAAAGCTTCAAATGTGTTTGTACATCGGAAAAGGAATAGGACAAGGACGACATACCTACAGATACTATTTACTATTTACCTACTATCTAAATGCTTTGATATGTCATAGAAATCTGCACTCGACTCAAAATAATATAAAACACACAGTACAACAGAACACATACGATATAACATGGACAACCCTTCAACTACCAAAATGTAGGAACTCTTTTAAAAGTATTGCAAAGCAGAGCAGACCAGAATGGTCACGACATGACAATGTGATGAGATGATTTTGCATATAAAGACATCCAATCCATTTTGTCTCTTTTGCTTTGACTTGACAAGAGTTTACAGTTTCTTCTATAAGTATAGTTCAGTTCTCTGTGTATTTGTATTTATATAAGTATGTGGAATGTATATGTATGTGAAGAATTCTTTTAGAAATGTATGTAAGTATGTACATAGATAATGTGTGTAGATGTTTGAATTGCGCTAGTTTCTCTGTGTTCGGAAACAAATGGAAACATTCAAGCTGTATTAGTGTTTGACTGCTTTGGCTTGGCTTTGGCTCTGGTTTCCCTTTAGTTTCAGTTTACTTGACCTAACTTCAGTTTGGTAGACTTAGAATTAGATAAACATGCTGTTTTCGCTTCACTTTGCTAAGTGTGTGTTTGTAAGAAGATATAGTTGTTATACGAATGAATGTAGTATTTGTAACTTTCAGTCCTATATGTACTTTATGTTATTTTAGTTTGCATTTTACATGAAGAGAGTCTTTTGTAGTGGAATCTCCATTGGGAGACAAAAAGCATAGAAATGCGACACAAAGGCAAATTGCGGTCTCTCCTCTGGTCTCTTTTGGCTTCCTATCTCAAAGAATCTTTCTGTCTAGTCCATGTACCTAAGTACATCCAACTCCAACTTCAAACCATTTCATATACACTAGAAAACTTAGTTTTTTGTTTGTGCTTGCTGGCTTTGCTCTGTATTTATTTATTTCTGACTACAATGTATACATCCTGTATGCAGTTTATGTATTTTTCTATTTGCATTGTGTTTCCGAGTTTCTTTTCTGCAAAAGTAAAAGGATTTCTTCTCTATCTAAAGTTATCTACGTAGTATGTACTGTTATACAAATACAAAAGTACGCAAGAACTTTTATGTACTACTAGGAAAGTATGAACATGCATGCAGATTTAAAACGTAGATAGAGACAGTAGTAAAAATGTACTTATTGCAGTCGCAAATATAGTACATTTGTTATTTGTACAAATGAAATGTAATTTAATGCACTCAAGTGTTAGGAAGAAGATCAAAAACTATTTTCAGTCCTCTACACTGAAATCTTAAGTGTGTGCTTTGTACTCGTGTTTCCCAATATATTATTACTTTGCACATACATGGACATGGACATGCAGAATGGACTATGTAACTAAATGTGTTACACTTGTACTTTGCACTGACAATTTACAAAGAACATAACTGTACATAACAAATAATATAATATGCAGTTGGATGTAAGTGTGAGTGTGTCTAATGCTTTTAGTAAAGTAGGTAATAGTATTTTGCATTTATTTTACATACTATTCATATATTTACATTACACATTGTATGTATGTATGTAGTATTAGTAGAGAAAGTAGGATTACATTCGAGGAAGATTAATGGTGGATGAGTCGAGATAAATTGAGATTGAGATGAAACGAAAGCACAATTTAGCAATAACATAAATTCGCTTATTGTACCGTATAAAATTAAAGGAATGCATTTATGATGTGATGATGACAAGATGAAAATGTCTATAGAGAGCAGAGGAACAATTACATATGTAATTGTACTTCTGTATAAAGTATCTATTATAGATATTCAAATCTGTATCTACTACATCTCATAAAGATTTTTAAATTCATGTTATGTGTACATTAATTTTATTTTACTTAAAATGGTACATTAATTCTAAATATCACTCAGAACAATCTTAGTTCCAGTTTTATCATTTTAAAACAATATTGGAAAATTTTTATTAATAAATTACTCCAGATTAAGGTTTTGTTTGATTCTTAACTTTGATAAACACGGCACAAGGTGGCTTAATAATTTTGTCCAAGATTCATTTCAATTTGCAACCTATGTAACTTAAGGTACATACTATTCGACCAATGTGCCAAAAATTAAAAATTTTGCAAACCCTAACTTTTTGCAAGTACATACTACATTAACGTTGCACAAATGCTTGTGATACACCAATCTTCAATTTGGGCCTTTGCCATTCCATGAATGGGATTTCTCCAGCCCTATTTTCAGTGCTTGCTATTGTAAATCACTAACTATCACTGCAAAATTGTTTTAGGATATGTATTAACAAAGTTCGTAAATGATTATCATGATTTTCATAGTTAACCTTATTTTCAGAAAATGTATTCCGTACTTTCACATTTATGAAATACAATTAGCAACGAATATAAATGTACTTTAATCTTGCATGCAAAATAAATTATGTATATGGTATCTGTATGTAATGTACTGCTAATGTGTACGTATAAGAGCTAGTTGTAAGATCTGAGGATCCTGCACTCTAAGTTTACGCAATGCTTGAAAAGAAAGAGAATATTCTAACAAGTAAGTTTATGACTCACATGTACATCCGAATCAGTACATTAAGTCAGAAAGTTGAAACTCAGCAGAGGAAACTGCTTTGGAGAAATCTTCAAAAAGTTTTGAATATCTTGTTAGCATCCCTTTAGAGGATTCTTCGGACTCTTGAAAAACAAACCGAAAGTCAAGAAGTAGCCCGACGCCCGAATCTCCTTTGTACCCAAAGGAAAGAGGAATGAAATGCTATTTATGCATATAATATATAGTAGTAGTAGTACTTATTTATATTTTATAGTGTACTGTTCTGTACATAACGATACTTAAAGTTTCTTTTTCTTTAGCTTGACAAGACAGTGTCCAAGTACGTGCTTGGCTTGTCGTTTTCTTATTTATTTTATTTTCTAACACTTCGAGTGTTTTCTTGAGTCGAGGGAAGCGTGTCAAGTTGTCGTATTCACTTTTGTTCTTCAAAAATAATGTACTAACTATTTCTCTAGAATTATGTGTACTGTACATTAGTTCTACTTTCTTTGAGTTACATTTTGTTTTACGTGTTATATACATGCTACACCACTAATAACTAGATAATTCTATAAAATTAATAATGCTCACTTTTGAACATAGTAAATACAAATGTACAACTCTCAGTGCAAAGGCTAAAAATACTATTTATTATGTAAAAATGCTTTCTTTTATTTCTTAGCTTAGCTCATAACGCTTTAGTATTATTTTTGGTTGCTCTGTCTTCTGTATGTATTTTTTATTAATGGTTTATGGTTCTGAATTTACTTTTTGCAAAAAAGTGCACTAATAATCGGGCCTAGTCCATAGGCAACTTTGGCGAATAATTTTTGATTAAGCGTGTACAACGTAACACGAAAGACCCATTACACACTGAAAAAAAATCTATGAAATATGTTTACAACAATTTAAATTCGGTTTCGGAATAAATAACAGCAGGTTTTGTAACGTACAAAATTAAATGCTTCGACAATTTCCCAGTTATACTAATTTATCTTTAGCTTAGTAGCTAAAGCGAATTAAATAAATTCTCATTTAAAGTAGAATAATGTGAGCCAAATCAATCTTAAGTAATCTAAACTGTACATCTTAAAATTCGTCACACAGAACTACATGTATCAATATAAAATATATAAAAATCGCAAACACATTTAGCACAACAGTGGACACAATACCTTGCTAATTGGCATTAAGTAATTTACAAACGTTTTCATTTTCTGTGGGAATAATTTCTACGAGTATCGAATTATAAATTCTACTGTGAGTGTAGTATAACTAAATAGCAAACCATGTCAATGCGTCCAATTCATTGCTACTAAGGCATAACTTTTGGTGCCAAGTGTTTCTAAGTACCTACTAGTGTATCTCTCAAAGCCCTGCTTACGATTCTACCTATATATCTTGAAAATAAATTGCAAAAAGTGGCAAAGAGTATGAAGATAAATAGTTTTATCAGTTTACGTTATCACACCTAAATAGTACATAAAAGAAGCCGAGGGTGCACCTAATGTTTGTCCTGTTTGACAATGACTATCTAGGCCTTCTTTTTGGGCACGCCATTGCTCTTCCGTATGATATATTTGTATTTCCCAATGAAACAACGATTTTAACTTTTCCATATCTTTATCGCACGGACGGTGATTCGTTTTATTTCACAAGTCAAGACAGTAGCTGTTATTATTCTTTCACTGCGCCGCAGAAAGAAACTGTTAAGATATGGAAAGAAAAAAGATTTCTTAGCTGCTATCTCTATTTTCCTAGTAAAAAGTACAAAACTACAACAGTATCGCATAACATAAGTAAATGTATGTTCCTTCTTAAAAAGTTCCTTTGTAAGTATATTCGGCTTCAGCCCAATCGCTAAGTTTAACTTTAACCATTTAACAGCCAAGTCAACCCTTAAGAAGCCAGGGCACTTGAGAAATGCATTTTGGGTTGAAAATCAGCGTAGTCTTGTCATGTCGTCGTCGCTGTCGCTTCGGCATTGCAGTGACCATGCATTGCATTCACAGTTGACAATAAACCATAGGCAATAGCATAGTAAACTAAACTACCCGAATAAAGTTTGTTGTTTGTGAGGGACTCGCACACATTGAGATGTTTATCAGATTCCGTGGTGGGGATAAGTGTCTTTCAATGCGATGCGACATACAATCCAGTCCAGAATCCTTACTTACATGTATATGTATATGGGACTCACATGGAAAACATCCCTTTGTCGCACCGCAAAGGAATATTAGGGATACGGATACGATATGTGTTATTTTCTTATGTTATTTCACATTCACAGCCATCCACACACTCACACTCATACAAACTTTTTAGCTTTCTGTACGAGTCTCTGCCCTTTCTTCACCCGAATTTCCCTATGTGCTATCTATATCTCCCCTAGATTCTACATTCTACATTCACCATTTCATTACATACCTAAAGATATGATATGCTAAGACCGAAAGGACAAGACACCCTCAGCTTTACACTTGTATGACTGATCCGAGCTACAAACATGGAAAAATTCCGTGTAATCTCCCAAAGTTGTCAAATCTAGTGTTGAATAACTGCTGAGCTTGCAATACACACTAGTTTCTAGTCAATTCAATATATTTCCCTTATTGTTCACACAAAATAGACACAAAGAACATACAAATATATATACTATGTCCTAGCAAAGTCTGGATGATATCTATAATACGTAGTTAAGGATAGGAAACGGAATTACACGGAGGGTAGACAATACATAGAAGACAGTAGGGAGTTTGAAGGAAAGTTTGAGATTCGGAGAATTTTCTATAGATAAGAATAAGAAAGATAAGGAAATACATATTTACTACTGTGCAGTGTTATGTAATGTAATGTAATGCATGGAATTTGTACACTATTTTAGATAATACTACTTGCTAGGGTTGTTTCTTACAACTAGAAATTTTCTGACTGACTGACTGAGATAAAATGAAATGAACCCGTATTAAGAATTTCTAATGATATTAGTATTTTTTCCGGTGAAAACTTCTGTTTACATGCTATCATTCCTTGTTTTTCTCTTCCCGTTAGATTTTTAGATTTAGAATGACGCGACGCGAAGCAAAAGTCAGGCCAAGTGAAGAGGACCCCCCAACGTAGAACAAAATGAGAATATCCCATCGTGTCAGCAAAATCTGAATGTGATGAAGAAAAGAAAGAAAATCATATCTGACTTTGTCTGCTTTATTTGTTCGTGGGTTTGAGTCAGTCACATTATTACACTATCACTATTCCTCTATAAGCTAAACTATAACTAGATATCTGTAAATAAGGGTTCATTCCTGTCTCTCTTACTCTCACCCTGTTGTATGTTGAATAAAAATGATGCTTATAGAGTAAGAATCAAAATGAGTGAATATTGAAGGGAAGTCATGTGAAAAAACTCTCATTTTATTGCATTCCATCCGTTGCACTGCTTTTATGCATTCGATCATTTATTCTTATTTTTATATAACTTCTAAGATAAATGCAATCAGTAATAGAGACATATATTTTTCTATAAATAGTGTATATGCCTATATTTACTATTACTATTACTGTTTATTACCTAGTATTATATTTAGTATCAATATAGATACACTTTCTAAGAAATCATTCCCATTAACTAACATCCCAGCGTTCTTGCAACACAGGAAAGTAGCAACATCTTTCCAAACTTAGACTTATTGTCATTATAATTCTTTCTACTGACAAAAAATACAGAGCATTAACACAAACACAGCAATCGGCTACCTAATATTTTTGCTAACATTTAATAATAAGAATTCAGTACATCTTTTTCATATGGTAGTTAGGTAACAATATTTAGCTAAAATGTATCAATTCCATCTTTAGCATTTTTCAAAAATCACGTTGTGATTCCACATTACGTACTTATTGCATAACACACTCTTCTTAGAATGAATTTTGTTACAATAAGGAACTATTTAAACGAGGCAGGCAGACGTTAGTAGGTTGTGAAGGATAGTAACATGACAAAATTCAAAATAAACTGGAGTATTTATTAAAAATAGATATGATATTCCTACAACCCTATAAGTGACTACAATAAAATGTGTAGCAAGTCATCTATTCTCAAATTCATAACACAGACTACAGAATAAACTTGAATTTTTTGAAAATTAAACATGCATAAGTAATACAGAACTACTACACACAGTGAAGTAATGTAAAGTAGCATTGCTCAAGTGCTTGTGAGATGAATGTGCATTTTTGCTCTAGTCTTTATTGTAATGCTTACGTAAGTACATAACATCGGTATGCACGCATTCTATTTATTATGAGAGGGAAGTAGAAAACGTACTTAGGTTCATAGTTCTTAGGTTATTGTTGTTGGACTGCCGACAGACTCCTTGCATATTTCAACAGAAATGGAGTGGAAATGTTTTATTACTGTTTGCTATCTTATGGAATAACTTTATATACAAATAAAGCATTAGGTGCTTATGTAATATTCACTCTTCCATTTGTAATTAAACAAATAAATAGCTAGGGATGTACATTATAAAGCTACAAATACACCGAAGGAGAGTAAAAGTGTGGAATGCTACATATCGCAGTAAGTACAAGACAAAAGGCAATGTACGCATCATTTTCATGTCATGTCCCTTATGCACCAGTTTTAGTGTCTTAAGTTTATATTGTTTTTAGTACACATTGTTTTACTGCAGTTTGGAACATCCTATCATGCTATGGGACGTTATTAATAGCAAATTAATTATACACACACAACATAAGGTAGCATACCTAAGCCAAATCTCAAAGTTTTTCATGTTCCTGCTTTAATAGAGTTACACACTATATGTAATGGCATCCGAATATTGTGTGTAATACTGTCGTGCTGTAGATACACAGATAATAATATATCATCTCCATGATTGATACCTGAATGGATGTATGGATATATGTAATAGTATGTAAGAATTTCCTTACTAGAAATACACTAGAAAAATAATACGTAATTCTGTTGTAAGTAGCGGGTGGTCGAAACGCAAACAAAAATTGCCACATAGTCTGCCGTCCCACGTAACCAAAGTTATACCAGTAAATGTCATTGTTATTATATTTCATTTATTAGTATATTAGTACAGCACGTGTGCAATCACAACGTTTTCCTTGTCCGTGCCGTTATCCCTAGTTTCTTAACTTTAATCCTTGATACAGTTTGTCTAGAAAGATTCAGCTTGGTTGCAACTGTCCTGACTGAGGCAGTCGGCGTTATCCGAAATTCTTCCTCTACGGCTTTCACTTTTGCGGGCGATGATTTCACTGGAGGCCGACCACTTAAAGGCTTGTACATCACTTCCCCAGATTCTTCGTACCTTCTAATGATATTGTATATGGTATTTTTGTGCCTGCCTTCCTCGCGAAAATGACGCACAGTTGATATTTTGTTTTTCTGGGCGACGTTTTCGTAGTAGTGAATAACGCTTTTTGAAAAACTTTCGTTCTCCTTTCTGGAGGACATTTTTCTAGGGATTATTTCGGGGGTGAAAACTCTTGTCTCTGATAGATTGAAAGATTCTCTACAAAAAGTATGATATTGGCTATTACAATTTTCAGACCTAGGGCAAAATATAGCACCACTTTTTCGTACCAATTCCTTAAATAAACAGGTATTATGTAATACTAGTATTATATAAAAAATCTTACGGATTATATTCTTCAGAAGTGATAATAAATTGCTTCTTCTCGGGTTCTATTTTCCGTACTGCAGGCTCATAGTCTTCCATATTCCAATCTGGGTCCCTAGGCAGCTCACCATCCTCGGAGCTAGAATTTGATCCCTCTTCGTCAAAAGAGATATAATCTGGTTCCGGTTTGGGGGCTGCTGCAAATGTTGCCGAACATGAATCTTTCATTTCTCAATTGGTTTATTTTCGTGAAAAAAATAATCTACGCTACCGTGGTTTAAATAAATATAATCGATTAAGTTTATTACCTTGAACACCCTTACTTTCACCATTTTGCTCGTCTTCATCCGGTGAAGGTGGACAATATGCCGAATCAAAATCCTCCTCTTCCGCATCTAATGGTTCAGGTTTAAATGTATCCTCAATCTTAACTAAATTCTCCTCGTCATTTTCCAGTAACCTGTTGTCATCTTGAAACCCTGAAACAAAAATGAAGAATATAATCCAATCTACTACTATATGGCTATCTTTATCGGTGTGCTTAAAAATTAAAAATAGGTGTATGTAGGTGTGCATGGACAGAAATAATGATGGGAGCAAGAGAAATATTTATCATTTAAACCTTGTAAAATATGTACCGTATTTCCGCAATGCAACTTCCTTCCGTATGGATCTGCTTATATTATCGACTTCCTCTGACTCTGAGATTTGATCTTGGTCATATTTCAAGGCATCCTTTTTGTGTCCCCTTAAAATAAAATTTTCTATGCGCTCCAACAATGATTTCTGTTTCTTCTGCAATTCAGTCAACTGCTTGCAGATGATTTCAGCATCTCTTACCATACAATTACAGGAAACACAGCAGTGAAACCAGTCTGAAGGATTTCCATTTTTTTCAAAAAACTTGGTACACGTGGTAGAGGAAACTTTCAGAATTCTGTTTACAAGAAAAAATATTGTTAGCTCTTTATTCAATAATTCGTTCTCAATGTTCTTCGTTTCAACTTCAATTGTTGTCTTTTCGTAACAAAGGAAGCACTCGACTTCCTCCGAACCCTCAGATTCAGATCCTTTACTAGTGGAGGACATCCTTTTGCAGATTTTTGGCAATCCAGTTTTGGCTCGGCTTTCTTGATCTTTCACAAATTTGGGACACTTCTTTCTCGTTCTTGCTTTGATCCCTAGTTTATCGACCCTGATTTTGGACACAGTGGCCCTTGATAAATTTAGCTTGCTTGCCACTTCAAGCACAGTCGAGTCCGGTTTTCTCTTAAATGCTTCCTCCACTGCTTTCACATTGGAGGGCGATGATTTTACAACGGGACGACCACTTATCGGCTTGTAATTTATTTCGCCCGTCTCTTCGTACCTTTGTATCACTCCATAAACCGAACTCTTTGCAGCACCTTCTGTACGAAAGTGACGCATAGTAACTTTTTTGTTATTTTTAGCCACATTAATGTGGTAGTGAATAACACGTTTCGCAAAACTTTCTTTTTCAAGCCTACTAGGCATTTTGTAAATCAACTCTTGGGACAAATGCTATTTATCTCATCTCACTTGTAGCTTAGAAAATTCTCATAAAAATGACGTAAAAACAACTATTTAAATAAGGGCAGTAATTGGTCTAAAGTAACTCTGAATTTAGTCTACTTATTTCCTGGCGATCCTTTACATTGTCATTTAAAATTTGCAATCTTTTTCAAAAATAATCTTTACTTGCAAAGAAATCTCGAAAAGTAAATTAAGTTTGTCGAACAATATTCCAGGAAAAATAATAAGATTATGAATCCGTATTTTAAAATTCCAGCCAAATATTTCGTGAATTTCTGCGGGCGTCATTTAGTAGATCAATATTCGAGCTGTAAACAATGAAACAATGAAAACACAAATGACTGCATCGGTTTTCGTGGACAACTTAATGTATGCTGGAAAACTGGAGAATATGCATTCGAATTCGTAGTATGGATGATTAAAAAACACATTTATTTTGCATATTTAATGAAAATATATATAAATACATAGTTTGGGCTTGTATGGTTATTTTCACTTCCATATCTGTTAGGATGTAGATATTAATGATTCTACAATTACTTTAATTAAATTAGGTAATACATAAATATTACAAATATGTTATTTTATTGTAACACAAAGATAGCTTTAGTGTTCATTAAATAATTTAGAGTAATTGAGAAATAACAGAGAAAGCAATAGTTAAAGTCACTGGCAGTACTAAAATGTTGTCTCCCCCGCCAGTGGAGCACTCGACACTTTGTCTGTCCGTTGTACTCTCTGGAGTCTCTTCTGTTGTCGTAGTCTCTACAGGAGGTTCTGTTGGTAGCAATTCAGGGAAAAGTTCCATTGATGCATCCACCCAGGCGTCAGGATAATTTTCCATTACAAGGGAATCATTATTTATGCTCAAGAATTTGTTTTCCCTTGTATCTAAGCTGGGCCAAATTGTAAGGTTGCTTCCAGTAGGAGTAGGATTTCTACATAAAAGTTCTTTAGTATTAATTGCTAACCAATTAAATGTATATGAGGTAAAATACAGGGAGTTGTTTCATTTTAAAATACCCAAATTCGGCAAAATTTGCCCAGTAGTCCAACATTCTGTTAATAACTGCTGTTTCTGGATCATTTGGTGCGCCAATTAAGGGATAAAGATACAGCATATCATCTCCGTGAGCGATACCTGAAAAAGTGTATAGAGATATATGTATGTAAAAATTTCTAATCTTTCTAGAATGACTTTAGTATAATAATATAATATGTAATTCTGTTGTAAGTATGCAGTAGTAGCGTACCCCCGGGGAAATAGGGTGGTTGAAGTGCAAACAAAAATTGCCACATGGTTTGCCGTCCCACGTAATCAAAGCTATACCAGTAAGTGTCATTGTTATTATATTTTGAGTGAAGTACAGCCGTTCTGTATGCCGAGGCTTTGAAGTAGAACACGTTATGAAGCTAATAAGGAACAATTATCAGGCAGATTAGGATTATACTGTACATTCACTATTCACGCAGTTAAAAATGGCTTATGAATAAAAATCAAACGTAATCCAAAAATTCCGTACATCCATCAATCCCGGTAACATCAAGTCAAAATCTCCTGTCATTCGTGCATCTCCTATGTAGGTTTTGGCAAGTGTTTCGTAGATTCCAAAAGAGCCGTCAATAATCCCTAAAATAGCAAACGAATAGGATAGAGTGGTGTATAATCATTAGCTATGTAAATCTTTTCAATTATACAAATACTAATAATACTATGAGAATTATACAAATACTAATAGTACTATGAGAATTAACTAACCGAGAGCTTGAAGTACTTTGGGTACCAACTCATTTCGCATGAAATCTAAATCCGTAGTCAGATTGTTTGGTACCAAATAGTGTTTATAGGTCATGCCCATGACGTATGATCCATCATGACGAGTTGCCCCCATCATCAATGGAACTTTTTCGAAATTTCCTTCAGTAAAAAGATTGGTTGGATCACTTTCCAAAAGTATTGGGACACTCAATGGAAACGATTGTATTACAGGAGTAACAGGGTCAAATCCTATTCTCCCTGCGAGCCTTTCTTCAGCCTGATAATGTAAAACAATCAATTATCATTGAAACTGTAAAAATCCCCAGTATTCTGCATTTTTCGAACCTTCATCCAACGAAATTAAATATATGTTTCGCATTTTATTTTCCATAGGTATTTTTAAATACTTTGTCGGTCTAGACTTTTATGGATTTCATTTTTTGAAGATGCTCGGGTAGGTTCTAGCGCAAAATTGATTAGTTTTTGGGTCAAATCGGCCGCACCCCTACGGGTTATGGCTACGCACACCAAATTTTTAACAACATATTACAAGTGGGATATCTCTGGAAAGCTGCTGACGTTAGTAATTCAAATATGGTTATTAATGTACCCTAACCATGTCAGATTTAGTGAGAATTTTGCACTAACTGTTTCTACTACATCACGTAAACTATTTTCATCGACAAAACTTATAGTTTAGTTAAACACTTTAGCGCAACCACTTGGTTACATCCGTTCTGTAATGGTTTATTTTCTCTTAAATTACCTGATATTTATCCAACTCCCGAACTAGACACATAGGATCAACATCCATCATGCATGTATGTATCTCTTGGTCTGTTCCAGTACAATTACAATACCCAGCCATAAGCAGGGACGATGTTTTTACATCCACGGCTGATCCCCACTCGGCAAGGACACTTCCACTATTTGCAATAGCTCGATGAAATTTTCCTGTCGCTAATGGACTCACCATCATCAAAGTGACAGCAACAGCCCCAGAACTTTGACCAGCTAATGAAGTAAATTATAATTATCAATTATCACCCTTCAATGAAATTTTTTCAAATAATTGTATTAAATGTTACCCAATGTCACTTTGTTAGGATCTCCTCCAAAGTAGACAATGTAGCGTTGGACCCAATCCAGTGCGGTTACCACATCGTACATACCAGCATTTCCAGGAGCATCGTCATTGTTCAAGCAGAAAAATCCTGTAATCGGTTTTTCTATTATTTAGTGAAATTTTTTGGTGATAATATATATTATACTAGTTATTTTATTTTTACTTACCCAATGTACCCAACCTATAGTTGAAAGTAACATATACCACGTCGCGATTTATGATAAGATCACCAGGGAAGAACATCCCATTTCCAATTGTCATTCCACCTAATAAAGTCTCACATTTAAATTAAACATGTTAACGAATAAAATTAAAAATTATGTAACGGCTATATTTTATGTGTAAAAGTATATTGTATTACCCCCACCTTAAGTTTCCATGTATAGATTTTTATTTTTAACAACATTATGTAGGAAGGAGGTATACCTATATAATAATTAAATAAAAGGATATATGAATGTGCCTACCTCCATGTACGAAGAGAATAACAGGACGTGAATCCTCTGATGTTTGGCTTGCATTACTGACCTAGAAAATTCCAAATAATGACGTTCATTGAGGGATTTTAATGTTTAAAATTTAATTGACATTCGTTTGCTAGCAGCATTCACGAATTTTCTATAAGCATTTTCCATCATCTCTACCTTTCTAGTCCACACATTAATAGAGAGACAATCCAATGTTAGAGTTGTAGGTAAAGCATTTGGCTGATGACAATTCAAACTAGGTGTAAGAGCTGTATAGGTATCACCGGTGTCATTTAGTGGTCCTGTTCTTAATGTTGATGGCTAGCAGTTACATTTAAAACAGTAAATATTAAAATTTAATTGCTAGTATTTAATAGTATGAAATTGTAAATATTCCTGCTTAAAATAGTTTTAGCAAAATTGCAAATTAAAAGACCAGCAGGTAATTTTAGCTACCAAAAATCGGGTATGGTGAGCAAATGGCATTCCCAAGAATTTGATGTAGTCCACCGAATTTTGTGTCAAGCCACTATGGCCAATGACAGTTCCTAAGTCTCCAGCTACAACTGTCATTTCTTCTTCAGTCAATACTGCTAAAGAACTGCTGGGAGCTAAAATAATCGCTAGTTGCAACACAAAAACTAGCTTAATATCTTGTTTCGCCATTTTTTACTGGCAAATTGCAAACTATACTAACTACTAAATTAAATTGGAATAAATATAGTTTAGCTTTATGATTTTATTTGTTTAGGGAAAACTATTTTTACAACAAAACCTTACTGCTACGGATCAAGTGAAGGTTTTCTAACTACTTCTGCTAAATAAATTGGTGATACCGAACTAATTATTTGAAAGATTACATCTTTTTATCTACAGTCTTCTGAGTGATGTCTATCATCTGGAATTGAAGATAAGTATAATATATCTACCCAAAGTGACCATTGTAATAAATACACTGTGTGTGTGCTAACAGTAGTCTGGTAACTCCGCATTAGTGGTATGTTCATCGTCAAAGGATAAACCATGGAATTAAGTCATTTGGTAATTGGATTAGGTTTAGAAAGTTCTTATACATACACTATAATGTATACTACACACACATAAATAATACCCCATTTGTAATAATATCCTATCTTCCGTAAACACCGTTAAAATGTAGTAGTGCAACAAACAAAAGTATGTATGCAGACTAAGCATATATTATAGATATATAGCATAATAAGGGATTTATGAAAATTAAGATAATTTGGAATATTGCGTGGTCACCTTTAGTCAAAATTTTGTTACGGTCCCTATTATGTTTAACTATTTACCACTAAAAATTAAACATCATTGTGCAAATCTATATAACCCATTTGAAATTTTCTCTGGGGACCCTTTGGTGCACTCCAACCGAACTGGTATAAAGTTATTAGCAATTTAATTAAATTTAACCTAACTCAATGACCCGTGGACCGATGTGACCCATCTGCAACCAATTTCTTCCTTAGGGCCTTGGCTACCAACTTCTGAAAACAGAATTCAAAAACTGTTTTTTAAAACCGTTTAATATTTAGCGCACTGACAGATGGACACACAGGAAGACACAGCATTCATATAAAGTTGTTTCACAACTTAATAATGGAATGCAATCTTTATTGTGAGATTTGTGATTTCATTAAAATCCACTGTCCATTCAATAGTTAGGATTACGGTAATCCATATCCACGATGTTGAATTTGATTAATTTTGATCAATGTTTAATCTCCTGATTCTCGTCTTGGTGAAATACATATGAAAAACAGTCCATAAAATATTTGCAATTCAACGACTGTGTAATGCATACTCATAGAAATATATATAGTATACAACATAATAAAATGTGATTCAATAGCGAGTAGAGTACCGCTTTCGTTTATAAGCCTAATCCGTTAATTTACCTGATTAGCTGTTACTACTGCACTGCAATGCAATGGATCATCTGTCACAGCCACAGATATCTAAATCTCATCATATCTTGCAATCGTCACTCATCCGCTCTATAAAGCACTTACTATTATGTACACCTTCGTAATCTAAATCATCTTTCGTGACAAAGTTACATTAATTCTATTATATTATTATGATTCATTTCTTTGTCATGTGCAATTGTGAAGATTGGAGTAGGATTCGAAATATTCCAATATCAGATCTTAATTTCTGTGAAATTCCAACCAAAGTCAAGGTCAAGTCAAACAATGGAATATTTTCATACAGACACAAGTACCTATTCAAATGTGAGCAACCATTTTGTTGAAGTGTTTCACCTGAAATATTACCAGAATAACCACAGCTAACCTAAACTAATTAATAAACCATTGCAAAATGGGTGTAACTAAATGTGAAAACTCCTTACACTCCAAGTATGTTTCAAATTATTAGGTTGACCTAGGTCATTAACCCTTGGACCGAATTGGCCCAGCAAAAACCCATGTCCTACTCATAACATAGGCTACCTACTTCTGGAAACAGAATTTTAAAAAGCGGAACCGTCCAAAAGTTATCGCAGTGACTGACAAACAGACAAGCAAAGCATTCGCATAAAGTTGTTTCACTGCTTATTTAATAATGGTACTTGGAGTAATGTTAGCAATACAAATTTTGTCATGCTACTACTAACGTAAATAAATTACTTTATGAAAAACAAAACTGGGGAATAATGTTATGCGTAGATGATTAAATCAGTTTTATTTTACATTTTTAATAAAAAATATACACATAGAACAAACTTTGATCCTTTTACTATCATACAAATTTTTGCCTTAAGATTTAGCGTAGTACTATCAAAATAGGTGGTCTGCATTCATAATATAATTTAGTTTCATGGTCTACAATTGCATAAAAGTCACATAGGTAATGCGTAAATACGAAATTGCAAGGCATTTAATTAGATTAATTTTGTAACATACGTTTAACAAGTGTTAATAGTTGAGAGTAATTGAGAAATAACAGAGAAAGCAATAGTTAAAGTCACTGGCAGTACTAAAATGTTGTCTCCCCCGCCAGTGGAGCATTCGACAATTTGTCTGTCCGTTGTGCTTTCTGGAGTCTCTGCTGTTGTAGTCTCTACAGAAGGTTCTGTTGGTAGCAATTCAGGGAAAAGTTCCAGTGATGCATCCACCCAGGCGTCAGGATAATTTTCCATTACAAGGGAATCATTATTTATGCTCAAGAATTTATTTTCATCTGTATCTAAGCTGGGCCAAATTGTAAGGCTGCTTTCAGTAGGAGTAGGATTTCTATATAAAAAAATCATCAATACTAAAAACCGTACTAAAGAAATAGAGGAGAAAAGATGCTGTAAAATTGTATTTTAGTAAAATACCCAAATTCGGCAAAATTAGCCCAGTAATCCAACATTCTGTTAATCACAGCGGCTTCTGGTTCATTGGGAGTGGCAATAAATGGGAAAACGTACAAGAGATCATCTGTGTGAGCGATACCTGGAAATCATGGGTGAATTTTATTTATCAACATGTAAGTATTCATTATTTTGTGAAAAAAGCTGCATTTACGTATGAGTACATAGCAAGAGAATGTATAGTTCCATTTTAGTATAATATCAATATGTCTTACCTCCGGGGAAGTATGGTGGTTGAAATGCAAACAAAAATGGCCACATAGTTTGTCGTCCCACGTAATCAAAACTGTACCAATAAGTATCATTGTTGCCAGCTTTTGAATGAAGTACAGCCGTTCTGTACGCCGCAGCTTTGAAGAAGAAGACATTGTGAAGCTAAAGGGTAATTATTCACAGATGGGTTTAGATTATCCATTAATCATGTATTCAATTAAAAATTCAGTTAGTCTCTTGTCACTCAAAAGCAATGATGTTTAATAAACCGTACATCCATCAATCCTGGTAACATCAAATCAAAATCTCCTGTCAGTCGTGCATCACCTATGTAGGTTTTGGCAAGGGATTCGTAGATTCCAAAAGAACCGTCGATAATTCCTAAAATATTAATTGAATTACCATAATATGTGCAGAGTATGGGCAACGGCATAGTACTAAAAAGTAGATAGGTATTTCAACTACGTATGTATACCTAATGCTTGGAGTAGTTTAGGTACCAAATCGTTTCGCATGAAATTTATGTCTGTGGTAAGATTATTTGGTACCAAAAAGCTTTTATAGTTCATGCCCATGACGTAAGATCCATCGTGACGAGTTGCCCCCATCATCAGTGGAACTTTTTCGAAGTTACCCTCATTAAAAAGATTATTTGGGTCACTTTCCAAAAGTTTTAGGACCGTAGTCAGAGGAAAGTTTTGTATTACAGGAGTAATTGGGTCAAATCCTATTCTTCCTTCGAACCTTTCTGCAATCTGATAAATTGAAAACGCATTTGCAATTACTATTGCATATTAAGTGCATAATTCATTTTAGATTTGTAGCAAGATTCACTTACGACAAAAATTACAAGTTTTTTAATTATTATTTTCTCTTATTTAGTTACCTGATATCTATCCAACTCCCGAACTAAACACATAGGATCAGCATCCATCATGCATGTATGTATCTCTTGGTCTGTTCCAGTACAGTTACAATATGAGGCCATAAGGAGGGACGATGTTTTTACATCCGCGGATGATCCCCACTCGTTAAGGACACTTCCACTGTTTGCAATAGCTCGATGAAATTTTCCTGTAGCTAAAGGACTCACCATCATCAAAGTTACAGCAACAGCCCCAGCACTCTGACCAGCTGTTAAAGAATATTATAGATACCCATGTTAAAATGAATAAAAAATTATTTAGCCAAGTAAAAAGAATGGTATTAAATGTTACCTAGGGTCACACTATTAGGATCTCCCCCAAAGTGGACAATGTAGCGTTGAACCCAATCCAATGCTGTTACCACATCATACATTCCAGCATTTCCAGGAGCATCGTCATTGTTTAAGCAGAAAAATCCTGTAAGTCGAGATATTTGAATAATTGTTAATGTTTGTGCATCATAATTGTGGGAATCTGAAAAGACTTTACTAAATATTGTGCTCTACATGCTACTGTAGATTTTTCTTGTCTAGAATTCTTCAATTTACAATATAAATTGCTTCTACTTACCCAATACACCCAATCTGTAGTTGAAATTGACGAATACCACATCCCGATCCATGATAAGAGTTTCACGGAAGAAATATCCATTTCCAATTGTAAACCCACCTAGGGTTACATACATATGGTGGGGTTTATATAATTATTAGCTTTCACCATCATAATATGTTGTCCGCATCAACATTACTCTACAAATGCTTAGTAGCTAATTAAAAGGGTAATAAAAATGCACATATTTTTATATACCTCCATGGACGAACAGAATTACGGGACGTAAATTCGGTGACGGGTCACTTCCATTATTAACCTACAAAATCCCAAATTATGAAACATCCATTGATAGTATGATGCTTCATGGATATTAGAAGTTTTCTATGAAGTATTTACGAGTTTATGTATATTCCACCAATTCTACCTTTCTAGTCCAAACATTAATAGAGAGACAATCCAACGTCATGGGTTGAAGTGCATTTGGCTGATGACAATTTAAACTAGGAGCACTAGCTACATACGGTTCACCAGTTTCATTTAGTGGTCCTGTTCTTAATGTTGATGGCTACAGCAAATGAATTTAAAACAAAAAAATATTAAAATTAGGGGCTTATTTCCTGCTGGTAACAACCAGGCTACCTAAAAGTTAAATTTTTTTACAGAGAAGTCAGTCAGTTAAAAGAATTTGATTTAAAATTTATTCCTGCTTATTAGAGTTATTTTTGACAAATTGTAAAATAGAAAAGATATATTTGTATCTACCAAAAATCGGGTATGGTTAGCATATGGAATTCCCAAGAATTTGATGTAGTCCACCGAATTTGGTGTCAATCCGCTATGACCAATAATTGTTCCCAGGTCTCCTGCTACAATTGTCATATCTTCTACAGTCAATGCTGCTAAAGAACTGCTGGGAGCTAAAATAATCGCTAGTTGCAATACAAAAAGTTTTGCTAGCTTAATATCTTGTTTCGCCATTTTTTCTAATTTGTGGCAATTTGCTAACTATATTAACTACTAAAGTAAATTAATTGTACAAATAAATTGTTTAGCTTTATGATTTTATTTGCTTAGGGAAAACTATTTTTACAACAAAACCTTACTGCTACGAATCAAGTGAAGGTTTTCTAATTACTGCTAAATAAATTGGCGAAACCGAACTAATTATTTGAAAGACAGAATTATTATCTACAATCTTCTGAGTGATAGATAACTATCATCTAGATCTGGCGATGTAATACCCATCCAAACTGTGCCAACAGTTTGGTAACTCCGCTCTGCGGGTCTATCTGTACATATGTACAAAATGCGTCAAAGGATAAATTACGTAATTAAGTCATTTGGTAATTGGATTAGATTTAAAAAGTTCTTATACATACAACGCATGTACACACAATATCGCATTACAATTACAATTTATCTTTCCGTAAACACGTTAAAATAAAAATATAACCATTGCAAGTACACATATGTACGCAAACCATATATTTTAGATATAAAACAATAAGTTAAGAGGTCTTTAAAAACGAAGATAAAAATTTGCATGCATATTGCGTGATCATCCTTAGTCAGAATCTTGTTACTGTTCCCTGTTATGTTATTTGTTAGCTTTAGTAAGTATGTGAATGGCTAGTATCAAATATTGTACAATTATATCAAAGGTAAAGGTAATACCTAATAGTGGAATGCAATCTTTATTGTGAGATTTCATAAATCCACTGTCCATTCAAAAGTTAGGATTACGGTAATCCACGATTTTAATTTGATTATTTTTGACCAATGTTTAATCTACTGATCCTCATCTTGGTGGAATATATTTGAAAAACCGCCCATAAAATAATTGCAATTCAACGACTGTGTAATACATACTAATAAAATATGCTTCAATAGAGAGTACCGCTTTAGATTTTAAGCTTAATCCGTTAATTTATCTGATTAGCCCGTATTACTGCAATGGATAAAGCTTCATCTGTCACCGTCACTAGAGGCAT
>JAQFYC010002902.1:0-23034 GCA_034694165.1 Tomocerus mixtus | reverse complement strand
TTTTAATGCCCAAGTAAGCACTTAGATTTCTTCACTCTGACTTAACTTGACTTTACAGAGAGAACACAAACTAAAAAACAAAAAGCTTTTTCTGCAAAAGTACAACTACTTACGTACACATTTCATGTGTATTGTATTTATATTGTGTGGGCAACAGTCTCTAGGCTTTTTTGGCGTGGCGTGGCGTGGGTTTGACTTAACTTTACATTCACAGCAGCCGACTATGAAAGTTATTTATGGAAAAATAGAATGTAAATTTTATTCGTCCAAGAAAGTTGGGAAATGGCCGTCTCTTCCCTACTTACTCATCTCATAACTTAAATCTACTAAATAGTTCACACTCAACACTTTTTCACTTGGTTTCTTTTTCTCTCTTCCTCTTCACTTGTCAGTTATTCTCCGTACTCGTTTAGTTGCAAAGAGATAAGTCAACTCATAGTTTTTTCGATTAAAATTCACTCGGAGGAGGCTAAGCCGCTAAATATTTAAGCAAATATGAGAACGTGAGAGAGGAACGCTGAACACTCAACAAGGCAACTTTTACTTTACACAGGGAGACTAGACAAGACAACTGGAAGGGAAACCTACTTAAGAGAGAAAGTAAAGAGAAAAGAATGAGAAAAAAGAAAAGACTTAGTTTTTCATAAGAAGCCAAAAAATTGAGGTAGGGGTGAAAGTGAGAAGGGAAAGTTAGTTTCTCTTTTTATATGAATTCTTTCACTTAACTAACTAAACTGTATATGAACACTCTCTTATTCCCTATAATATACATATCTGTGGTAAACATATAAGTGTTTGTATCTGCAATACCTAAATATATACGGAAGTTCAGGAATGTTACTCACATAACATAACATAAGTAAAGACTAAGGGCAAACTGAATGAACTAACTATCACAGCAGTTCGAGTAATCTAAAGTGTAAAGACTATCACTACCCTACTACTAATATTACACATTGTATGTACTGTGTACTACTTATATGAGATCTTATATGTTATTCAAGAAGATACGAACTTTATCTTTACCTTATACCCTACTATTTAGCATTGTACTAGGCAATGTAAGCGAAATATAGTTTTTACCAGGAAAAAGACCCAAAACCGAGAAGCAGCCAGCCAAGTAAGAATCAAGCTCAAATTTTTTAAAGGATGGAAATGGAAAAAGGAAATCCGTGAGGGAGTTGGCTGGTTGCTTGGGTTCCCCGTCTTGAATAATTAATGATAAACTAGAAAGAGAAGAATGATTGACGCAAAGGAACCTCTTGAGAGTAAGACACTTGTTACTTTCTCGGCCTTCTTCATGATGCCTTTCCATTCCATTGAGCTGACGGAGTCAGTTGAGTCGTCTATTCTATTGAAATACTCTACTCAGGATTTCAACCTCTTTCTTAGGGTGGGTAGTGGATTGCGATTGGGTTCCCTGCTGCATTCAGTATACTATGTAGTGCAATGTGTACATTTCCTCTTACATAAGTGTATACTATGTATGTTGTACCTACTATTATTACTTACCTAACTTCCCCGTATACATTCGTACATAGAAAGAGCTTCAATTGCCACATTGGTGGGATTGCTTGGAGTATATTACACTTTTTTATACTAAAGTAAAGTACAAGGACAGAATTATATTGCAGAGTGTAGGGCATTACCTGAGAGAAATGAATGAATCCTTCTTTACGTGCACTTACATCCTTTTTCTATTCCATCTAATCTATTTCTCGTCAAGAAGTGACTATCTCTACCAACCAACATATGTAATGTAATAGCAGTCAGGGAAACTCGATGGATTTCTTCCATATATCAGCTTCCTTTTTAATACCTAAGTAGGTTCTGCACTTTCTACAAATATTAACACCAAAAACGAGGTCTTCTGAAACAGGCACAGTTACATTATTGTATGTGCATGCTTATGTATCACCTACAACAGCCTCATAGGATTGTATAGTAATATGGGAAACTACCCCTCCATAATATAGCGTATGCTTGCTGTAATTATTGGTGCAGTTCAACCTATCAGCAATTCCGCATTACGTTCGTACAAATACATACATTAGTTACATATTTTATTTTAGGTAGGCATAGAAAGGTGTTTAAGCATATAATTATCCCTGTACTGACTTACTGGTCAGAATTAACAATATATGTATTGTAAAAATGTTCATGAAAAGAAATTGACAATACTTTGTCAATTAAAATTCCTTTGCAAACATTGCACCTACTTTATTTGTAATTCCATTAATATAGAAATGAAGCAATAATCGAATGCGTCGTCAAATGCAATGTATGTACAATATTTTATATAAGAGAGGATCATTTTAGCAACTTTAATACTTGATGTGCCTATAGTTTAATTGTGAAAATGTACAATACAATATGCCTGCTTTCCCTTTGCCCTTTACTATAAGTTATTGAGCAAACGTTGAAACTGAACTCAAATACTTGTTCTTGATTTTTGTTCCACTAAAATCTAATTGAAAATTAAATGATGAAAAAGAGAGATTAATTATTATTCATTAATTACTATACTAATAATTAATTTCTGATGTTACAAATCAGCACTTTAGTTAAAGTTTAGTTTAGTTTGTTTAGTTATTTGTCTGCAACGGACACGATTAAGTACATTTAAGTTAATGTAAATAAATTGGCATTCTATGTACACTATTGAAACAATGCGACATGCGATGCGACAGGGCAGGATCCGCTGGCTATGTTATTGCTTATCTATTTACAACTAGCGACTAGACATAACATAAGTATCTACTGTGCTTATGATGCTTGTTCTTTTTCTACCTTAACTGAAACTCACTGTTATTTTACAAATGTGCTTGCTCATTCGATTTGTGTTCAACTAACTGTCGCAGCTTTAAAAGAGAAAGTTTTTTTGTTCCCCTCCAATTGGTAATAAAATTACTTTAGGCTTTTACTTCTTTGGAAGTTTGCAACCCTCTCTTTGTCTTCCGTTGCAAAAATAGTACCTACTTGGTAAAGTAGAGTTAATCTTTGTTGCTAGCTTTCACCTATGACAGTTTTGAACCTTTCTATCTATTACGCTTCCTCATTCTCGGATTTATGTAACATCTTTTCATTTAATGGTAGAATTGTTGAGCTTTTAAGGAGAAAATTTTCTAGAACTACTCATATAGAGGATATAAAGAAGAAGAATGTGTCATAAGAATTGAATCCTGCAGGGACATTTTAAATTATAGTATGCATTACCACGAATTACATATTATAAATGCTTGCTGTTTGTCTATTTCCCATTTAAATGCTTGTTGCTTAATTAGATTTCTTAGAATTTTCATCTTCATCTTTACTAAAAACGTTTACTTTCCAATATACTTGAGTATGTGTGTGTTCTGAAAGTTTTTGTGTATGTGTAGCCATAGCATAAGTAATGTAGTACGTACATCAACTAAATCTTAGCACATATGTCTGAAAATTAATGAACTAATACTTTAAGCTGCTTAGTCTATATTCTTGTTCAGTAGTGAGGTAAGTAGTAAGTAGGTACTTTGCAAGTTCTTTCTTATCGTAACTTAGTGCTCTACTTTTAATTTTGGGTGAGCAGAGCTGAACACTGAAGAATGAAGTAAAAGAGGAGCTCATTGTGCTTATTTCTGTTCTGTGTATTACTATTAGTCTCAGTCAGTGAGTGAAAGTTTCTTGCAAGATTCTAATCTGAAGTGAAACAGGAGCGGCACACTTTAAGCAGATCTCCATAGATAGATAAGTACAGTAGGTATGCAATATATTTAGTAAGTATATAACTTATGCTGTGTATTGTGTATGTAACTAAAATTCCTTGCTTTCACCTACTACTACCTAAACAGCAGTGCACTATAATACTAGCAACCAGTGCAACTAATGGCGCATTCAACGTTGCGTTGTTGCTGTTCCTGCGGTTAAGTATCTGTAGAACATTTTAGCCTTAGCCGAAGCAACTCAAAAGTTTTCCTGACTAATCCATACACTTATACATACTTGAGGCTCTTAGTACTCACGTAGCAGTAGCAAAGAGAAAACCATCAATCTTTCTCCTTCCCCTTCTTTCTTGAAAAGCGTTTGATGTCCATATTGTCTTTCATATAATAAAGTATAATATGGAGCTCTTTTCATATTATTTGTTCTCTTCGCTATTCTTAATTCATATCATGATGGGCATGTACTTCTTATGAGTTTGAGTTGCATCCTGGTATGTCACACATACAATATAATACAATCTAGTCCTTTTGTTATGTATGACACACAGTTTGGGTGATATTAGTTGTAGTTGTGTTACGTTGTGTATGTATGTGTATCTAAGCACAGTAGATACTTTCATACTTGCACAGCCTTTCTTTTCCATTTCTATGAGCTCTATTCTATTTTCTATACTATTTTCGTCTTGCTTTGCTTTACTTTCCTTGCTTTGCTCTGATTCCCAACAAAGTAAACTAAAGCAAAGTAGTGACATGATGAGATGAACTTTTGAAAGTCTTTCTTCTCCGTACAGTATGTAGTGTAGAGTCTCGAGTCGCGTCGTTTCACGATCAGTGCTGCTCTTTCCCACTGATATTATGTATTACAAAGAATATGCGACATAATACTGCTATAACCGCACATCATATATTACTTTAGGCATTTAATCCATCTACCTGTTATTTCACTTCGTAATAACCCTATAAGAACAAACTACTTTTATACAGAAGACTTCTTTTGGAAATTAGTAATCCATATAAGAAAAACTAAAAGTACCTAATCCATGTGTACAGACTTTGTTATGTGGTTTACTTATTTTTCTTAAAAGTAACTACGATGTAGGTTATAAGAAAATATTCGTTATTCACTGACTAAGTTTTGCATTCACATGTACAAGCACTTTACTACCTTGTTTACTGTATAAGAACAAAGTACTTCTAACTAAAAGGAGAAATCAGGTGGAATAAGTAAGTATGTAATTAATAATGAGTAAATATTTTGGGATGCGAAATTTTGTGATAAAAGAATTGAACTACATTGTACTCAACACTATATCTGTACTCTATGTACAAAATTTTGTATATTTGACTTACGTGGGTATTAGTGGGTCTCATAAGTTATTAGTTTAACAGCAAGATTAGATTTTGAAATTGAAATGGTGGCTCTATGTCTACAGAAGTGTACTGCTTTGTAACATGACTACATAGTAGGTACACCTATTTATTATTGTCAAATTAAAGATTCTGACGAACATAAATGTACGTACCCACAATGAATTGAGCAGGATGTACGTAAGCTCCCTTCGAATTTCGAATGGTACACAGATTCCAATTGCACCAGTTAAGTTGAATGTTGAAGGTTATCAGTGCAATTAAAGATGCCCTTCCACTTTGTTGGTCGTCCTCTGCTATTATACAAACTATAATGCCTATTTCCTTCCGCTGCACCTGTCACTTAAACACAATAGTGTAATCCATTTCCAAAATTTTGACTTTACACTCATTCAGGTGGAAGGAAACTTTCTATTTAATTATAATTTTCCAATAACTAATAGAACTAGAGGCTTCAACTATAATTCTGCATATTCAATGCTTACCTGTGTGTGTAAAGTACATATTTACATACCTAGATCCACAAGCGATCACAAAGTGAGGAGAGCTATTTGTATAATGAATGACAAGAGTGACATTGCATATTACTTGAATAAAAGGTCCTGCATGGCAATATGCATGTTTGTACTTTGCTTTCCTAAATCTAAATCATATGAAACTATAACCTTATTTGGGTTTCCTTTTGTGTAGAGGGTACACAATACCCAGAAGCATAGTTAATACACAAACACCGCTGTTTACAACAACCTATATAGGTATTACAATATATAGTTAGAATCTAGAGACGATTATTAGGTTTTCTATAAATAGGATATGGACCTACGTACTTGACTTCTAGTGGTACGTGTGTACATATATCCATACATTAAGTATACTGCAGATTTCATCATAGCTAAATCACTCAGTTAGGTTTTTCAAATGAGAAAGTATAAAGCAACCAAACCACATAACGTATATAAGAATCTATTTAATACAATATAGCGTCGATGTGTACAGTATCTTGCAACATAATTCTCTCATAACAAATATTTCCTATGTGTACATAGACACTGTGTATAACTACCATAGTATAGCTATATAGATAGAATCTGTACAGTAACTAACACAGATAGGACGAAACAGTGCACAAGGAGCACAATAAGTGCTGCTAAATTACAAAACCAGGAAATCTCTTTGATGTTCTCTTTCTCTTTTGGTTTCCTCGCAAGCTAAGCCAAGCCAAAACAAGCTATAAGCTTTCTCCTTGGCTCACCTTGCTGTTCTGTTCCCCCCGACTTTGGCTACGTTAGTATGTTAGCTTGACTTTGCTTGCTTTCACTTATACGAAAGCTGTATCGTGTATCCTTTGCTCTATCTGGTTTGGTCTGATTTGGTTTACCTTACTCTAGCCTGGCCTGGCCTGGTTTATTCTCTTGTCTTGTCTCCTCCATTGGTACACAGACATATTTGCACATATCCCTCTAACAATAAAGCAAGTCAAGCAAAGTAAGGAAGCTAATCCATTCGACGAAGGATAATAATCATCATAAATAATGAGAATGAAATATTGCTAGTTATCACAAATCTAGTGATTCTTTCCTTTCATAAGTCAATCCAATCCAATCCAGGTACTATAACTACCTATACTTTGTTGCTATTGAAACTTTGAAACATCAGGCAAGGAAATCAAACCAAACAGCCGCTATGTATGTAAAAACACATCCGATCCGTCTACAGTGTGTATACTTATAATATATACATATAAAAATGAACTAGTACATAGATATATTGTATTAACCTTCACTCTACTCTAGTATGTAGTTTATTGTACGCAGCTAATTTTCTCTGTCATCTAATCAAATACAATCTCGCTACTTATTATGTACCGCCAGGTGTACATATTATCATATCAGCATTGCTGTCTGTTCGTAAGTGTGTGTGTGTGTGTCCACGCTCTAACTTTCGAACGCGTCAACTTTTTTCCATTCTGTTTCCAGAATTCGAAAGAGGAGGAAAAAAGTAACACCCGAGATGTTTTTGAGCCAAATCGGCCACACCCATATGGAGTTCTGGCCACGCCCACTTATTTTTTAAATAGAAACATATGGCAAGTGTCATATCGTTTTAAAGGTGTTGATGTAAGAAATTCAAATATGAATTTCAATTTACCCCATACATGGGGCACTTTGAGATTTTAAGGGGAAAATCTCTGGCGGTACATAGGGGCACCCGATTGGTTCGGTTTATTTGTATTAGTAGCTATGTAGCACATATCTGCGTGATGTGTGTATTGTATGTACCATATCACTCACAGTGTCACAATCACAATTACAATACTGTATACCGTGGTATGTAATATGTATAGCTAAGAAGAAATATTTATGTACTTCTATCACTATCCAAACACAAATTCATCAAATTAAAGTTTAGTAGGCATAGCTGTATAGTATTTAGAGAATTTAATTGTATACATGTGTCGAGTGTATGTATGTATGTACATAAGTATTTTGGAAGTGTAGAATACAGTGAGACCTGCTGACTTGACTCAAAGTGATCCAAACAAAGCAAAACGAAAAACTTTGCTTTCAATTGAATAAGAAAGTACAGAGAGTGAGTCGATGAGATGAAAGAGAGTGCCGAATTCAATTAGCTGACCTCGGCTTTGCTTCACCTTTCATTTGCTTTACTTTTTGCAATTTTGCTATATGGCCAACACAATACATAGCGACACGACACACAGTACATATTGTAAGAGTGATTTTGTATATAGTTCATTCCTATAGGCCTTTAATACATTGTAGAATGTTGGTAGCTGTCTGTTTCTCATCCATACACGTAGAAAAGATATGGAAAATAAAATAAGTATATAAATAAAGTACACAAGCACAAGCAGAAGCTCAAAGCTTTTTCAATACACTTAAGCGCCTTCTTTGGCACCGCATTCGATGTTAGGGATTGAAAGGAGGCTAAAAGTAGGATAAGGATAATATGCTCTGTGGTGTGATAAGGAATATCGATAGGGATTCTAAAGGAGGAAAGACTACTCATTTATTACTTGATAAATTACATGTTTGCAAGTGCATATTTCATCAAGACAATATTAATATTAATGGTTGTTGTAGACTGGGCTGATTTGACATTACTCACGTCATCATCATCATTATCATCATAAGGTCAGGAGCGTAGGAGAGTAGTAGGCCAACCAACTCAGCACACCATCACTCCTTTTCCATCCTAATAAACTCAACTATTAGATACAAAATACAAAACACACTTTCTTTATCCCGTACTAACGTAAGTATGTATGTACATAGTATGTGTGTATGTATGTACATAACAGCATTTTGCGTTTATAGTTATTGATTCACGAATTGTTCCGTTCCACGTTCCACTCTCACGGATTCTTATTGTTATTTATGACATCAAACGCTGCAAAAACTCATTCAATCGAGGACTCAATAGTTAAACAACACATACAACATAAATACACATTAACTATACTGAATTATAATACATTATGTACACATACTTGAAAAGGAAGGCATTAAATAGAGTTTCTCCTTTCCATTCACACAAATCAAAGAACAAGCTACAGAAGCTAAGCCAACCAACTCACTCGTACTGAAATTCCTGATTTATAATGTTCAAATTGGATTCCAAATCGGATGTGATTACGTTTCCAACGTCATATTTCTTTTGAGTTTCCTAACTACGGATGCAAAGTATTGTATTGTAAGTGAATATCTACATATAGCAATTGCTAACATGTAGCAAGGAAATGATTTCGACAGAATTGATAATTTAAATTTTGATTATGTACATAAAATCTACTATTTACATTTCATATTACAGATTATACAGATTGTTTTTTCTTCAATAAAAGTAATGGTCTTAATAAATTTTATTACATTAATCCAAATTAATCGTAAGTGTTCCTCTAAATCAATATGATTATAACTTTGCATTATTTGTGCTAGTAAATCTTGTGCATTAAAAAAATAGATTTTGTGTTTTATACACTACTGTTCTGCTATTTGTATCATAAAATAGGATCATCATATTACATTGGATGCAATATTTCATAAAATAGTTTTATCTCGTACTTTTAATGATTAGTGTGTGTATATGCGGGGCGAATCGTTATATTATTGGTTTAGATGTATTATACTTAATCTACAGCCTTTGAAATAATCCAATCTAATGTAGTAATACAATTATATTAGTCGAATGATAATATATTCCAGTTGGCAGTTTTCCTTACAACTGTGCAACTAACCAAATGAGATTTATAAATATGTTATAATATTACTAACTACTGATGTAAAGTCGTGTAAGTGAATATGTACTAGCAATTTTACTATGTAGAAAAGTAGCAGTTAAAGGATGTCGACAGAATTGTGAATTTTTTTGAATAAATATAGCCACAAAATCTAATACATTACATAATATTGATAGTTTTCCGCAATAAAAGTAATAATCATAATAAAAATTACAGTAATCGTGTTTCTTTAAATAAATTATGATTGGTACATTTAGTGTTAGTAAAACTAGCACATTAAAACCTAGACTCATAAGAAAAAGAAAAATAGTATATACATATAAATACATAATCTCTACTAATACACATTTACATGAAATATGAAGTCTACGTAGAAAAGTCGAGTAAATCAATTTAATGCAAACAGTCCCTTTCATCTAATGTAAGTAATTGTAAATGTATTAATATGCGAATGATAGTATATTATAGTTGGCATTTTGCTCTCCACAACTCTGCAACTACCCAAATGAGATTTATAAACACTGCTGCTGTTGGCTGGTGAAATTGTAAAAAGTCAAGACAAGTCGCCGTCACTCAGGAAGTGGAAACTATTGAGTCGGAACATGACAAATCTTTTCTTTCTTTTTGCAATCGGCATTATGTAATATTATAAAGAGAGTGAGGAAAGTTCACAGAGAAATGCCAAAGATGCACTAACATAGCATAACACGTCTAGCCCTCCACTAGAACAAAATCCTGCTCTGCCTGCACCATGCATTGTGACAAAAGCAAAGGGAAAGGGGGAAATGGAAGAGGAAGGAACTCGGAAAAGGAAACAAGGGACATACACGTAAAAATCAAAAGAAAAAACGCCTCTACTTAAAGAACAAAACATACACGATTCATATACGAGTATTTCTGTATTTTCTGTATATGTACTACATACACACTATAGTGTCTAATAGTAGTAAGTAGTAACATTGTAATGTACAATTCTATTTATATTCAAGTACATTAGTAGTTACGATACAGAAAAATACCTTTACTGTACTCCTACATAATATATACTTTCTATAATACTATACTACTTACACAGGATTACTAGTAGCACTCTTATTTACTTAGGTATATTATGAAATTATATGTATTGTATGTATTATGCCACATTGTTATTGTTATATTCCTGCAGGTTAAGCAAAAATAACAAGTACAAAGACTTTTGAATTGGACATCATCTTCCTTCTATCGTTTTTGCTTCTCCATGCACTTATTTATCCAAAATTCCCAGTTCTAACAATAATGGAACATACTTATGAATATCGTAAAGCAAATCCCATGTTATTATTGCATTAACCTGCTTATACATTACGGTAAGCCTATTACTACTGTATATGCATTCACCTTTGACAAGTTGAGGTTGCACTATACTATTTATATAGAATTAAATTGCTGATAAAGAGCATTGTCATTGTCAATTGGATTTTTGTGAGACTGCAATAATTGAAGTACTTGTATGTTGAGAGATTGTGCTTATTCACGTGTATGTTACGTGTCTCACTAATATCAAGTACAATTCGGGGGAACAGTAGTGTGCTTGACTATCCTTTGCATTATTGCATTGCAATGAAATATAACAAAATAGAGATATCTGTCTATTGTAGTACACTTACTTAGGCACTCATGATGTATTATCATTTTGTCCTTTGCTGCATAGCGGGACAGGAAAGATAGCATCGAATGCTTCCAAGGGGAATTTATGTGGGTGTAAGTACATAGTACATAAGGCTAACAAATTCTCTTTGTTGAAATTATATAATCATATACATAGTAATACCTATGGTACATATTTTAGTATAAGAGTTAGCACTCGTGGTGTAATATAAAAAGGGTTAAGAACCGAATATACCTACACGTAAGTATGTATTAAAGATAATAGCTATAATTAGAAAGTACAATCTTATAATAATGATATGAGAATTGGATATGCTGTGAAAAAGTAAAGCTAGGCAGCACATTGCATTGTGAAGAATAAAAGAGGAAAGTGAAAGTGGCTCCTTAGGAGGCAAGAAGGATTCTTACTAAATAAGAGCTAAAGCTATAGTTTATTTATACAGCCCCAAAGAAAGTATTCACTCATGGACTCATATAGTTAGATAGCAAAATAGAATAAAAGTAAAATAATTCTTTAATAATGAGTGCTCCGCTTTCTAATAGCAATACATTCTTTTATGGTAGTAGTATGTATGGTATGCATTGGAGGAGCATTGTATTTTTGTATGTATAAGTAGTGCACGTACTGTGAACGTTGCGTTGTTGGCCTTATGCGTTAGGGTCGGTAGTCGGTATCTCGGTATGCTTATGTAGGCAGTGTCTGTGTTTTTGTACTCGTGCTGCGAGTGAAAAAGAGGGTAAAAGTCTCACATGAAGAAAAGAGGGAGAAATACATACATACATAGGAAGCAGTGCATAAAATATATTTTATAAAGGAAGGGAATGGCA
Organism: Tomocerus mixtus; assembly: GCA_034694165.1. Taxonomy (NCBI): domain Eukaryota; kingdom Metazoa; phylum Arthropoda; class Collembola; order Entomobryomorpha; family Tomoceridae; genus Tomocerus; species Tomocerus mixtus. Next base: position 11,229 of record JAQFYC010002902.1, on the reverse strand, counting down.
AAGGAAAAGAAAAACTTTGATGATGACGATGACAAACTTACTCGGTACAATAATAATTCCACTTGTGTCACAAAAAAAGAAACTTTTTGAACAATACACTCAAAGAACAAAGATTTTACTCATAAGCACCATCCACTTCCCTTTTAGTGTTCTCTTGTGTTTTCTTGTACTCTTACACTATATCCCTACTACAGCACACTACTGCATACTGGATAGCACAACCTATTTTTCCATTTTATCCATGCTAAATCTTAGGCTGCCCTAAATTTTATTCGAATAAGATTGAAATGCGAGTGTTAAAGCTACCTTCCTGGTTTTTATAATACCCGTATGCCCATATATTTATAAATACATTTGAAATTCGGGTAATTAATGAAGAATGCAGATAATAATTTTCTACAGCCAGGCCAGGATCAAAATACTTTGCATACCTTCGTAACACCTTTCTCCATTCTATTTATATTGACATATGCAAATATTATAGCAAAATACATAGAGTGCTATTATCCATAAGAGCAAAACTGGAATTCCCTATAATTTCTCAAGCTTAATAAGTATATTGCTTTATAATGATATAATAACGTAAGTATTTATATTGTAGTACATGTAAGCAGTATGTGCCTATATGATCTAGTAGAATTAAAGTTAGAGAGAGCAGAAAGACTGAAGTTTCTTTAGATTCGGGGTTTACATAGATATTTGATTGCACAAGGCAGTGAAGATGATTAAGAGGACGAGCTGAAAGCAGAATCAGCCGTACCATAATAGGAGGTTAAGTAGGTTATGTAAGAGGTAAGATTTAGAGAGCTTTCCTTCGGGTAGGCGGTAGGCTACGGCTAGCTATGAATTCTGATTTAATTGTGTTAGGCTCCTGCTCTCATTGTCATTGTCAGTTGACTTTTCCCTTTGTATTTTTCCTCTTTGAAATCCAACCTGTGTGTGATGTGACTTCTTCGATGCTTCATTTATTAGCTACACCTATCCCATTCATTCCACTTACACGTAGCTATATTACATTTCACATGGGATTGGATAGAATACTTAGGAATGGGTTTATTTTACTCACTATGAAGATCAAATGATCAATTACATACTATATAAAAGTAAAGTTTGGCTTTCGTATCATCTTTTATGATGGCAACGCATCCTTTTACTTACTATAGTTATATATCAATTGACTCTGTGGCATAGTCATACTGTTTATTGTACTGATAATGTTTGCCCAAATATATGCTACTGTACACAATTAGGCACATAATGCCGTATTTTCGGAATTTGGTTTATCTTATCAGTGTTGTCGCTTTTGTTTCAATACATATTCGGAGATTTTGCTGCTTCAATTTTTAACTTTACTTTAAGAGCAAATGGAGATTTAACACATTAATGCAATAAGTTTACATTTACTAATATAAATGAAACATGCTGAAAAGTATAGTAATCCTGTAGGCAAGTACGTGTTAATCTTTGAAACAAAAAAGTTACTTTTCTTTAGAAACATACATAATACACAAATTTTTTTTTTAATCTGCCAGTATATTATACAACTGGGTTAATGAATATCATAACAAATAATTTCATATGCTGCATTCGTTAAGATGAATTATTCGAAAAATTGCCGAAATAGTAAGGTGTACTTGTACTATACTCCAGATTCCAGTTTAGTGCGTGCATGCCTGTTTGTATGTTGTGTATACAAATACATACATTAGAAGAATAAAATAACATTATATGTAAACATTTGAAATACAGCCCTATGTAATATGAAAAGTGTGTTTGTGCTTGTGCTTGGTGTGGCTTAGCGCGGATGAGTAGTTTTGTGTTGATGTTGATGTTAATAATAAGTTATATAAAGTTGAATGCGTGTAGGTGCTTGAGGTAGGTAGTTAGGCTTATTGTTAGATAAATTCTCTCAGATTTAGACAAGACTTAGGTTACCTCCTTTGAAAAAAGAGAAGGATTTAGCTGTGCCTATTTCTTTTCTTTTTGTGCTGATTTTGTTCTGATTGTGTGCGATGGGATATGTGTGAGTGAAAGAGTAACTGGGTGGGTGAGAACAGAACAGAGCCAAGTCAGTGGATGAATTTTGATTCTCATGTATACTATAGTAGTAGTAGATGGGATGATATATACTTACGAGTTATAAGTAGTAAGAGTCTGATGAAAAGTGGAATGTAATATACATGCCATACATACATAGACAGTTTGAAGCAGTCTTTTCTTCCTTTGTCAGCCAACACAAGAGCAGACATTATAGAAAACAGACTGTTCACTGTTGTGTCCTGTCCTGACTTATGTATTGTATATTGTATGGAATAAAATATAAAATAGGAGAATATAATAGATAGAAAAATTCTTGATTTCTTTAGGATGAGTACACAACACAGGACAGGAGGAGAGGAGCCTTAGCTTAACAATGCAATGCAGCTCACTAACTAGTTGTATTACTTATATCTGTACAGTACACTTACATAATATTTTATTTGAAAAAACTGCTTGTCCGAATTATTTCTTTGTGTGTCCTTTTCATTTTTTGTTGAAAAAGTGATTCAATTCAACTCAAATGCCTTCTGCCTCTACATACTTGAGCAAAAGCAAGCTCATTGAACAGTAAAGAAGCACGTGTTCCAAATCTATACTATTAGATACAATGCATTGCACATTTTATTTACAAATACAGCTAAACCAGGACAGAGAGGGTTGAAATCTTCAAGTTTAACTTATTTATGATATTGAATTGTGCCGACAAATGCTTGAATAGCGTTCCTTCGAGCTTTCATTTAGCTTTTAGCTCATTCTGGAGCATTTAGCAGAGTAGTGAGTGTATTTTAATGGGTTAAATATGTCCCAATGTCAATTCAAGAACTAAGAATTCCATTACTATTCCAAAATATTGATGCAGCAAGTATTTATCTCTGTATTACAGTACAAATCGAAAGAGAAGCATTCTCTGACACATATTCCTGTGCAAATACATATCTGCAGTACTAAAACTAACTTAAAAGTGAAATAGCAAACTGGCAATATTAAAAAATCGATGAAAATGGGTTGACTCCTAAAGAAACATGATCGTGAATCATTTACTAGTTGTACTAGTTGACATTGGTTGATTAGACAAGCTAAATTATGTAAAGGGAGGCAATTGCAGCACTAATACTTCTACTTACCTACTGAGCCACTTAAGTGTTGTATAACTAATGCCACTTTATTATTCCGTCAATCTTATCTAACCGGTCAAAAGGTTTACCTACGAATTTGGATGTCTAATCTATTCTCAAAATCTATTACCTGTACTCTATTCACATGTACTATGCTACATGCACTGATGTATATGAAGGATTTATAGAATCCTTTGAACCCAAATAAGAAAGCGAAGCTTTTCAACCAAATAGTGTATTATTTATTGTTAAATTGTCATTAGACACACCTTCTTTAGTGTAGTTGATTTGCAATTGCCTAAATAATTAGAATAAAAGATGTATTACTATTAATTTCTCACAATATACTTGAATCGACTCTTTAAATAGTACAGTAGCAAGATGTTATACGAAAATAACGGTGAAAATGCTCAGATGATCTGCTATACAGTATAAGTATGTATTTTTAAGATTACAGGATGATTTTATCGAAGCTGCCCAAGTAAAACAGCAATTATAATTTGTTGTACATGTAATTAATAATATGTAGATAAATTTCTTATAGATTGCTCCTTCACATGCCATTTTTGTTCTATCATTTTCATTTGGGGGAATGTACAGATAGCACAGACTTTCGATTTAGTACTGTCAGTATTATGGAAATGCTTTCTAATTGTAATTAAAACAAAATATTAAGTAAAAGGTAGATACAATATAGATATGTAAATACTTATCAATACCATGCAAAGTTGAGATAACAGCAGAGCATAACCCCTTGCCGTATAAATTCAAACCGTAATAATTTTAAACTGGAAATCAGGTTATTGCTACCAGACCACCATACCACATTAATTACCTCATCTAATAAGCACGGAGTGAAATAAATAGAATAAAAACTATAGGATCCCTTATCGAAACAATAAAGCTTTTTCATTCTGTCTATTTCGCCCGATTAATTTTTTAATGGGTATAAATAACTAACTGAAAGTGAAATGGAAGCGGAAGTATAAATGTATAGAACTGCATATAAGTCAGAAGAATGTAATGTAATGTAATATCACATCACATTGTGATCGCACCACCACCACCCGAAGGCAGAGAGGATCACGATTTAGTCGGAGGAGGGTGTGATAATAAATGCTTACTAACTGAAACTCTCACTCATGTTCAGTAAACGAATGAAAGGGGATGGAGCTCAGTCGTCGTTAAAGAAGAATTGACAGAAAAGAGGGGAATTTTTGTTTTCCTTTAACTCTATCCAACTTTGTACTTTCCAAGTTAATACTTTTATGTAGGAAGTAGGAGACAGACACTATCTGTATAGTTATTACTATTAGTACTTCACTTTCAAGACCAATTGCAATTGTTGTTGTGCTGCGTGCGTGTGCATGTCTCCATATATTTAAGATGAGATGGCTGTCCTTTCAATTTCTGACCCACGACAGTTTATTCACAACCAAACCAGTAGGGGAGCATTCAATGCCATTTCTGTGACACAATATTTTATGAACGTTTCTTTCATATTTGTAAAAGCTAGAGTGAGCATTTCAATCAAAAATCCCTTTAATTACTATTTGGGAGCACAGATACCCTTCTAAATGGTCCCTTTAATGTTAAGTGCTAAATTGTAAGGATAAATGGACAAATAACACTTTTGCTATCTCTCATTGTGTTTATGACTATGTGCTAATATACAGTTGCTACATAAGAGTAAAACTGTTTCTGCTATAATATAAGCTTTAACTAATCTGTTTATTAGGTTTGTAATATTCACTCTCAGTAGTAAAATATTATGTAATGCAATACAAAATATTTAGTGTGTGCTTATCCTGCTATGAATTTTCTGCCAGTAACACAAATACACTCAGATTTTAGGATTAACATTTGCCAATATTAGGATGTAAGGCCAAGTATGGTATAATATTCCTATAAAACACTAAAGCACAAACGTAGCCGATTGTATTTTATTGTAACATCTTTTCTTTGGATTGTGCTACTACCATAATTATAATTTGCTGATTGCTTTATTCAGTTTATTGTATTACAATTGCCATTGCAGACAATGAAATGTTTTTCTTCATTGCACTAACTATAATGCAGATCCTCCACAAATCCCGTAGTCTGCCATTTTCATAATCCCCAACTACCGACCGACTGATAGGATAGAAACATTTCAATGATTGTTTAGAGCTAGCAAAATGGAAACGGCTTACAAAGTGCAGTTGAATCTTCTCAGTGAACTCGTTCTCTCTTTATCTGGCGATGAGCTACATAATACTCCACCCTTTTACTGCAGTACATATTATAATGTAAGCCTGTCTATAATAAAATTTACTTCCTCATCTTATGCATTTACATAAATTGAAATTTAGGCAAGTCCTAGTCATAGATTCCTTTAGCTAATGATACCTGCTTGTTAATTACAAATTAATAACGATTTTAACATTTGTATTGTTATAATATTACAGCTTCTAAGGGTAAAAATGAAGGTATGCGTGAGCAGATCATCTACATCTTATTGTATGTTCTATTTATTTTTTGACAACAAGTACACATGAGTGATTTTTTAATGAACCAATTCAAATTCCTTTTCACAAAGTTAAGATTTGCAATTGTTTGCCGCATCTGTTGCCTCGTTCAATAAAAAAATTAGGCGAACCTTACAATGTCCAGTTAACAATGTATGGAATAATACTGGACAACACCTCCTTACTACTTAGGACTCTATGCTAGCATTTGATCTAATTCTAAAATACATTTAAGTTTATAATTTGTGTGTTATGTACATAAAAAGTGCGACCCATTATTGTAGTGACTGAGTGAGCCACATAATAAGTAGTACAAGTACATAGTAACTTCTGCTGTATGTACATTATAGGTAGAAAAAGTATACCGGAGGTAGGTACTGTATGGATATGATTTGTATGAGTAGGCAGACTCGACTGTAAGTGTAAGTAGTGAAAGAATTGAGTATGATGACGTTTTTGTTGACTGTTGAGTACATATTTATCGATCAGGGACAGAAATCGGTAGTCACAATAGCCACTTTGATGGAGGACATTGAAAGAGCGTGGTTGAAAAGAGTGTCCCTATTTTCGTCATGGCTTCCTGACCCAACAAAGAATAAATTTGTGTGCTTTCGCCCTTCACATTCGACGAGTTGCATTGTCCACACGCTGCTGCTGCTGCTGCTGGCTGAGGAAATTTTTATTTGCTCAGTTCTACTTCGAAAACTTGTGACTTGACTTGACTTTGTATACATTTTCTTTTCGCAAAAGGAGTTTAGTTGGTTTAAGTTAAATTATCCTATAGATATAATTCACAGTAAACAAAACAACAATACGTACCGGAGCGGAAGCTTTCTCTTCTTTGCCATAAGTAGTAGTCTAGTCTATAGACTTATTAGGTATGTAGGTATACAGTTATTTTTCTAAAATATCGTTTTGTCAAGGAAGTATGAAGGTTAAACTTCTATTAGATATCCTTAGAGCTTGTTCTGTTATGTTGTAACATTTTAGCTAAGATGATAGATTGCTTTTTACACATTTTCCTTTTAGTTTCTTCATTCTTCTTTTGTGGAGTTAACTGTAACGGGATTTGTAATATTGTATTAATGTTCACAAGTACAACTACGCAGCATAAGTAATGTAAACCGATATACAGATAGACGAATCTAACTACAATACGTATGAACGTGAGCACAGCTCAGGTACCTAAATACAATATATTCTACAATATAGAATATAACCTACATAAATACTTACGTTAGGGTAAGGCAACATCTCATGGTCACAGACACAGAAACATTTTGAGCCTAAAAATTCAAGTCGCGTCTCCTTCAACATTTCATTCGTGTCATACTCTCACTTACCCCACCAATACATTACACAGACCAATCTCAAGTGTCTTTTTCTTTGTTGGCGATTTTTCCGCAGAAATCTCTCAATAAACCATTTTTAATGCAACACTAACTCCATACACTGAAAAAAATATTTCTCGATGCTTTCTCCACCCAACTTAAATAGCAAACCAAAGGAAGTGCCCTAGAAAACTTTCTTTGTGTGCCATAGCATTCTGGGTACATATACCTAAGCAATACACATATAAAAAATTTGAATTAGCACATTTTTATCAAAAAATGTTTGAATGTTGTATGCAGGTTGGTAAAATACACTTGAAACCTGATCTATACAAGTATACAATATTTATTTATACAAGTAATTATATTTTTTAACTTTGTTATTGAAATATGTGGACCTTCGTGCATGTGGATGCCTGTAATTCAATATTCAATGTAACTATGTAAGTTAACGCTTTTAATGGCATATTTTCACACAAAATATTCCATATTGGTTTATATTATGTCATTAGCTGGTATGTAAAGATCCCAACCTTGTTGGCAGGTACAAGGCAGGGAAAGTGGTATGTTGAGTAAGTAAATTCCGTAACACAGCATAGCATCGCATAACCGAATTGCAATAGTGAACATAGCATGCAGGTCCTGGGACCTGGTTCTGGGAGAAAGTTCTAAAGCTCATGTTTCATATAAGCTTTCTTCATATAGATTTGCTCTTAGGCGAGAGAGTTTCGTGACTGTATCATCAGATATAAAGTCAATATTCGGTTTGGGAACCATACATCACTCTTTCTTTTTCCTCCCTCTCTATCAAGGAGAAACTCCTTCTCTCGCTCTTTCTCTTTCAGATATCGGTATGACTCTATTTAGCCAAATTTTCCTGTAATCACATCTTCCGTCTGAAAATGTATGTATGTAGGCACTCTCTATTTTACATAGGTACTAGAGTAATGACCTGCAATAAAGCACTGTATCGCAATTTCTATATATTATTTGGCAATACTAATAGTTAATGCATTTCAATATGGTTTATTTACGTAGGAAAATATTTATGTAGGTATACTTTAGTAGTATGGGTAAATAAACATACTTTACATAGTATAAAGCAAAATAATGTTAGCTACTACATGAATTTCCTCTAGCTAAAGCTAAACTACAAATAGAAACGATAACACAGATACGATAGGAAGGAACATGAGTACAGTGCACGAGTTGGAGTTTTAAACTTAACAGTCAGAAGCACCACAGAAGTAATAGTAAAGGCTTTGGTGAAAGTTCCAAGTGCTTTACCTACATTTTTGTTATATGTTATGTACGTATAAAATATGTGGATAGAGACAAATTCGCATATTAGCTTCAGAAAACTCAACTTGGTCTTGGTCGTCATTTAAGTTAGCTATTTAGGTATGTAGTAGGTAGGCAATTGAAGTGAACTTTAGGTTTTTATTTCTTTAGTTACACTTAATAGTTGAGTGGACTATCACTATAAGGACTATAAGGTATGGAGCTTAAGGCTACACGTGCAAGTACTCAACATGTTTAAATTTAAGTAAAAGAAAGAGAAAAGAGCCCAAGTCCAGAGTCCAGAGCAGACTTAGTCAAATTCCATGGACTTTCTATACTTCCGATCGGACACTTGTAGTGAGCTTAGGCAATTTAGCAGGGAAAAGTAACTTTTACTCAAAATTGACACTAAAGACAATAAAACTTAGGAATTTGCCTGAGTAAATATGAAAATATAGTTTTTCTTGAGTACGAAGCAATTTCTCGCAGGAGAAATGAGACATGTCATAAATTTATAGTGGCAATTGGCGAAACTTTGGTGAACTACGACATACAATAAAGAATAAAGGCTCAGCTCACTATTTACACCAGGCCAGGCCAGACCACACCAGTACACTCACCGGACTCAGTATTATACCAAACCAGCTTTAGTGTACTGTATCTCTGTACATATATGCTCTATATGTATATACTGACACTAAAAAAGTATATAGTACATATACTAGCTAAACTATTCTCTTGCTTTGCTTAAGTGTACATAGACTTATAGTGAAAGGCGTAAAAGTGGCTTGGCTGTTGTCGACTGTGATCGAGGCGGCAATCGGTATCCCAATCACGCATAAAGCATATATAAGGAAATTTCCTCCTTCCATGATGAATGATTTTTTCCCATTTGCTCTTTCCGAGCGTAGTCAAGTCAAGGGAAAGAGAGAAACCAACTGAACTGAACTGAATTGAAGCCACGAGAGGCAAACCATATGAAAGTCAAGCATACTTTCTATTAGGCATAATATTCCCTATGTACTATTCTAGCATATAGCCAAATTCAAGTGTACTATATCTCTCAGAGTGTTTACGTACATTTTTCTAGGTCTCCTGATATCTGTCACAGAACATAATAGAGCTATGGAATGGCATGGCACGCTTTTTTAAAGAAATGCATGTTAGTAAGTAAAGTAGGTAGGCAGAAGGCAAGCATCTATGAAATGGTCCTCCTTATGCATCATACTGATATCATATAAACATGCCAGCTATATTCCATGGTGTGGGTGGCTTGGTTTGGTTTGTGTTGAGAGTTGATAGTTGACTATTCCTTGTAGATTCACACACATTATTATAAGAACTGTATATACTTAGGTACTGCGTTGGCTTTGTTACTCCTTAATATAGAATGTGAGTGCCTATGTACTATATGAACAGGATGCTAAAGTGAGAAAGCAATACGGCGGCTAAGAAAGGAGAATAAGGAGACGACGACGGTCTTCTTGAAAGATCATCCATCAACTTGCATTTTATTATGTACATCTATGGACGCGTCTTTTCCACTTACTCACCAACAACTCACAAATATCTACCTGCAAGCTTCTACATATTCAAAATGCAAACGGTATGCATTCTACTGTACTCAAATACCTCATCAACCATATTATTACTTTCTTTTCTCGTATCTACTCTACTTCAATGATTAGTAGTATGTGCATTGTGCATACACTTTTATACATTTATACATACCCTACGGCTCACTTTAAAAAATCGTTAATACTAAAAATATCCAATAACAATAATGAAATGCACCGGGAATGACCATAAATTCATAAATTATTCTAAAGAAATCCTAGTATGTATACCTAAATATTGCATTTACGGAAATGAACATCGTGCTGCAGCTGTATTACGCTTAGCAAATCTTCAGCGTGTTTTATGCAGCTTTCTTCAAAGAAGGAAGCTACGTTGTAAAAATTGCAAATATAATAATTTTATAACTTTTAAATTGGCAACGAATCGTAAAAAATATTTATTACCACATATCAACGCCACACTTGCAACAGAAAACGTATATAGTTTTTGGTATACATACCTACATACACACAGGTTTTTAAAGGATTTCTTTTGTACGTAATAATTTCTCTAAGTACAAATAATCAACTTCGGTTTACGAAGAATTATCACCATTACAATTTCGAGAGATATTGTGACGCGTGTTATGGATGCAGAGATTGAGCAGTAATATTATTTTTGCAATGTGGTCTTCTTGAGAAGTGACGCTCCTTTAATAGATTTTTGCATGCTTTTCTTGCAGTAGATAATAATATCGTTTTAAGGTTCAAGAAATTGTTTATCTACATTATTAGTATGCACATTAATAAGACTATAGTGTAGTAGATTACATGAGTACTAGCACGCATGTAATAGACCACATAATATTTATGTACAATTACACCAGCAATCAATGTAACAATTTGTAAATCATAAAGTACACAGCGTTCTTGAATAATATTACGTATATAATATGTCTAAAAGTTTTGCTTGCTCTATAAGCTGATATGATAGCAAAATTCGTCCTTCTCTAATAATGTTTCTGCTATAATAACCGACTCCAATGCGGATCAATCACTTTATTCTATAACAACAGTTGTACTTGTGCTTAAGTACATACGTGCAGTACTGTCTAACATTATTAGTGCACATTCTGCACATTGTCATTGTGTTGTATATTGTATCCATGTACTGATATTTTAGTAACATGGGATGGGCATGTTAAACAGTCAATTCAAATGACATTTTATGAGGGTGACGGGATGTAAGGCAGTTGACATTCTGTTTCCCCTTTTTAAGTGACGCAAGATAGACAAGACAAGAGAAATGGCTGCAATAGAGCAAACTACATTAATGCATGAAACTGCACTGCACTAGCTACTGGCTGTGGCTATATGAAAACGTGATGCATGTATCTAC
>JAQFYC010002901.1:0-23051 GCA_034694165.1 Tomocerus mixtus | reverse complement strand
CGGGATGGTCCCGGGCAGGTCCTGCCTGCCTGCCCGGGACCTAGGGTCCCGCGGTCCCGAAGAAATCGCATGCGCGCTAGTAATAGTAATAACCCTTTAAGTATCGAGTATATTTGTGTCACGCCAAGTATTTCGATTCCTAATAAACTGATTGTGAGATATCATAATGGGTGGACATGGACACAAAATAATTTCATATTTTGTCATACATCTGATTGGCTTAACTTATTTGAGTCTCCTCCCTACAGTCTTTTCAACATATCCAGATGCCAAGCAAGGGGATTCTTGCTCAAGTAAGTGTGTCTTACATAGAATCTCAGGATAATAGTCCAGATTATTTTAATTCTAGACTAGGAAAAAGTTTTGCATGATAAAAAGCTTTTGGTTTTAAAGACTTACGAAGAAAAGATAATATCTTTATTTTATGCAACATTAAAACTGGAGTAAGCTAGCCAATATAATTTAACATGATTCTAGATTAGAAGAAAGTAGGTGAAAGCTTAGAGGATTTTCTGGAAAAAATTGACTCATAATCCAATCCACATTTCAGTGATACTTTTTATTTTCAGATATTTCGAGCGACATGCTTGGCTAAACAAAGAGTTAATTTAATCCTACGAGGATCGTGTAAAATCATAAATAACCACTGATACAATTACCACATTTAAATATTTTAGTAATCTATTATAAGTAAGATGCGATTTTATGGTTTATGTTCAAGGTTGTTGCTGAGTCAATTTATTCCAGAAATCTCCTTTAACAATTTAGAGAAAGCTAGGGAAAATCATTTGTTCGACATAAGGTGAAAGTAAGTCACAATGGAAAGGACTTTCACTATGGATTACTAACTTAGTTGCTTTCTACATGTTTGTGCAGATGATTTTGATTGCGTGCGGCCAGCACCAGCGAAGGGCACAAGCCTTAAGGAGGCGCACCTAGTTTGTGATACTAAGATAAAGACAAACCCCACATGTCAATGCTACACCCTGGACCCTGAAAAACTAGGTCCCAATGAAGGACACTGGAATTGGACTTGGGTCCCTGACCAAGTAAATTTAATTATTCCTCCCACTACTTTTGAAATCTACCAATTAATTTGAAATCTGATTTAATTATCCATTTGTATTTGTTTAATTATTTTTCAGTCCATTTGCCTGCCTGATGTGGGTGCTCCGTGTGTGCCCTCAAAGAAATACCTTCCGTTTATGTGTGCCAGTGGGATCTGTAAAAACTTTAGATGTGCAGCCCTCCATGGCGGAACTTTAGTCCTTCTACAACCTTTTATTCTAATAATTACGCTACTCTCCTCCTACATGGTGGTGTTATAAATTATTTTCAATCTTCCTTTGGCTGTGCTGTACTGGGATATTATGTGCATTAGGAAATATGAGCTATTATAGCGGGACAGAGATTTTATTTCGCAACCAAATTATTGGCAGGCGCATCTCGCCTTGTGCACATAATATAAATATAGGTACTCTAATATTTCCATATAATTAATCATCAATACATTTTCTATACACATTATTGCATAGCTATTTAAGATTAGCAGCTAATAATTAATATACGTTTTGGCTTTTAATGTAGTACCGTATACTAATAATATACATATAGGCATACAAATACAGAACTATTTTGTACTTTTCACTTCTCTATAAGCAACTATGTATTTTGAGATGGTGACGAATATCTGTACACCTGGTTGATGGAGTAGATGGGGGATTATCAGAATATAAAACGGTGTCACTGACCTGTTGTGTGTAATTACTAATAATTGAATATTTATTTTTCTTGTCCTTTGGCTAATCATAATTACTAAAGAAATGCCTACATTACATTAATTATTCAATCAGCCGTCAAGATGGATAAGCTAAGCTAAGCCAAGGAAAGCTACATAAATAGAAACCATAAGTACCTAATTATTAGTAATTATGTAATTATTCAGTAAGCAGTCTATGTTAAGGGCTAACTGAATAACTTTATTTGGAAAAGCTACCTAAAAGTAACCTAACCAGATAATAAAATGAAAATGAAATTTGTATGTTCCTGAACAAAGCATCAAATTCCTTTGGAATTCACCAAATCCGAAACCGATCAATTAATTTCTAATCTAATTGTCGTAAAAATTAAAGGGCAAGCCAAAGTTGACTAGTTGTACAACCTTTCTTGGTTACTCTGTGACTAACTTTCTACATTATAATAAGAATGTGTAAATAATTACTAGGGAGAAATTAGTAAGATATGCACAATGGAATTTAGGTAATTTAACAATAATGCTTATTAGTTAATGTGCCTACAATATTTTAGGTTGTATTTATTAAGCATATTTTGTGTGGTACATATTAGCGACACTTCCAGTCCAGCCAGGAACTCTAAATAAAAACGCTCCAGGCATTTATTTCAGGATTTACGTTAGAAATATATGAATTACATAACGTCATGAATGTGTGTATAATATAATATATGTACAGATCTGTATATAAGTATATTTCGGTAATTTATTAAACAATTTGCTCTTCATTGAACCTTTCCAGACACTCACTCACTCATACAGAGAAATGCTGGAACAATGAAATTGCGGTCGTTATTCTCGTTGTTACACTCGCTTTCCTCCATATTCCAAAAGTATATGAATTATATAAATAAATGTACCTATTTATAATGTAATTTAGTGATTTGCATACAAATTACAATAAGTGCAGACACAGCTTATTGAATGGAATTATTAGTTGAGCATGAGCACCCAAGCTACTGGAAATTGTGGAGAGAATAGGTTCCAGATAATTTATTGTGCCAACTCATCCTCAGTTAATAGCCAAAGAGGGTAAGAGGCCATTTAGATTGAGGTCACTCACCCTAAAGGTCACAATCAGTTAAAATGAGATTGGGTCGTGCTCCTCCGATGGCGGACCCCTTGGGGAGGTGGACGACTGCGGGTGGGTCCATTTTATTTTATTGCAATTTTATTAAAAATATTAATTATTTCATATTTCTATCAAATAAAAATTTGAAATTTTTTGTATGACATATGACATGTGTTAATTTACGCAGTTGACTTGCTAGCATTAAACAATTTGTAAATGATTTATCATTTATTAGCACTACAAACAAATTATTTTTGTAGGAATCGGTTTATTATATTCAATGTCAGCAATAATTTCAAGTTTCAACCAAGAAAAACTGAGGTGTTATAAAAATAATAAATTACCATTACAGCGGTGTCGACGGTGCTCGCCTCCCTCTCGGTCTACCTCAACACTTGGGGCAACTACGACAAATTCACGGACAGTCTGGCCACCTACTGGGACTACGAAGGAGACACTTTCGATTTCATTATCGGTCAGTCTCTCTATTTTAAGTTATTTATTTTTTACATATCCTTACTCCTGTTTACAGCATAGCAAATTAAACGTTTAGAAAAATATTTATGCAATTTATACAATTACAGACAATCAGAACTATTTATTATGAATTTCAGTTGGAGGAGGAAGTGCTGGGGGAGTAGTTGCGAAAAGGCTAGCTTCCCACTACAAAGTTCTACTGCTAGAAGGTAAATTGTTATAGCCAAAAATACTTTTAGCAAAAGTCTAAATTTGTTTTTCATTTGGGGTAGCCGGGGGGCAAATAAATCCGTTTCAGACGATTCCTGCCATGAGTCTTTTGATGTTGAATTACCCGGATATTGATTGGAAGCACAAAACCGTCCCTCAAAAGCATTCTTGCTTCGCTCTCCCCAAAAATGTAAAATTACAACATTATTATTATATTAGTACATACATTATAAATAGATCACTGCAATTTTCTGATGAATATCTAAATATTAAATTCATCTGTATTTTTATTTTTCAGAAATCTCACTGGTCTCAGGGCAGAGGACTGGGAGGTAAGCCATTTTAATTAGTAATTTTGTTTGGACTTTGAACTATGGTTTATTTTAATTGGCTGTTTTCGTTGATTTTTATTGAATTTTATTTTCCATGTAGGAACGAGCAATTTGAATTTCCTAATTCAATCTCGTGGAAATCCGAGAGATTTTGACAATTGGGCGGATATTACTGGAGATGAATCCTGGAGCTACGAGGGCGTCCTCCCGTATTTCATGAAAACAGAAGATTTTTATGGAAGATGGGAAAATGGTTTGTATTTCAATATATATTATATACCTAGGTATATTGTCAAATTATTAAATACTGAAAGGATTGAATGAATACTTTTCTGGAAGAACGGTTAAGTACATAGTTACTAATTACGGAAAATAGAGCATTATGTTTATTCGAAGTAGAATGGCCATCATTATTTAAAATGCGCCTCACAATCTTTTTAAATGGACTTGGCTTGATCTGTATTAAATATTCAGCTCAATAATAAAATTACTCAATTTAAATACTTGTGGAATTAAATTAAATTTGGGCAGACGGGACGCACGGGAGGAATGGCGAAGTTCGAATAGCAATTCCGGAGTACACAGGGATGGCAGATTTGTATGTTAGAGCTGCAAAAGAATTAGGCTACCCACGTCAAGACTTGAATGGATATTATACTGAAGGTGCTTTAACATTGTAATTATCAAATATCTACTGTACCACATTTTAACATTCTACTGTTAAAAAAAGAATAAAAATCCTTACAAATATGTTATATGTACATACTGATAAAAGACAATGATAAAGTTGCACTTGTTTATTCATTTTAGGATTTGATACAATTTACTATCCGATAAAAGACGGACGTCGCTACGGAGTGTATTCTGCGTTCATTCAATCTCCGAATCCCAACTTTATTGTTCGGAAGTACTCCTACGTGAAAAAAGTTTTAATTGACGATTACAGCCGAGCCTATGCTGTGGAATATGACCAGCACGGGAAGCAGGAAGTGGCCTACGCTAACAAAGAAATTATAATTTCTGCTGGAGCCATGGTCAGTCCGAAAATTCTATTGCTCTCCGGAGTCGGCCCCAAGGAGGATCTCGAGGATTTGGGTGTAAGCTCATACTATTTAAGCATTTTCAAAAGAACTAGTGTTATTAAAATTCAGTATTTTTCCAGATCGAAGTGAAGCAAAATCTACCTGTGGGGAAGAATCTCCAGGACCATATTTCTGCTTATCTGGGCCCATTCTTTGTGAATCAACCGATCGCCTTTAATATCGACAGGGATATCACTGCAGT
The DNA here is from genome assembly GCA_034694165.1 of Tomocerus mixtus. Taxonomy (NCBI): domain Eukaryota; kingdom Metazoa; phylum Arthropoda; class Collembola; order Entomobryomorpha; family Tomoceridae; genus Tomocerus; species Tomocerus mixtus. Next base: position 17,884 of record JAQFYC010002901.1, on the reverse strand, counting down.
GAACATTGCGGCCTTCTTCACCCAGGGGACGGGTATACTTACAACCAGTGGGACTAATGCCATGGGTTTGTTATGCTACCTTTTATTCACTTTTACGACTTTAATTGACACTAGTTGACTCTATTCCGGCGGCTGTTTTCGCTGATATTTTTTGTTACTTCAAGTTCTGGAATTTTATCGAAGTCTTGGTCCATCAGTTAGTCAATTTCTTTCTTACTCGTTTGTCGTTACACGCAATTTTCTCTTTCATGAAGTCTTGTCTTAATTTTTTTTGATAAAATCCTAATAAACAAAATATCTACGATTTAATGAAAACAGTGACATAGAATGTTGAATTTTTGTACAGGTTTTTTCTCCTCCTCCTATGCCAAAGCAGCTGGAGAAGCAGACTGGCCGGATATCCAGGTCATTTTGGCTGGTGTCAGTGTCGGGGCGAGTTTTGCAAAGGATTTTGCACGTGGTTTTGGGCCTAAGAAACGTGTTCTGGAGAAATATTACAAACACGCCGTGGGGAAGGACTCGTTCCTCCAAATTGTGTCCCTGGGAAGGCCGCATGCACGCGGGTATGTAAAATTGAAGAGCACAAATCCCTACGACCACGCACTCATCGACCCGAGCTACTTGGACAACAAACACGATATTGATGTTATGGTGGAGGCCGTCAAGAAGTCCGTCGAGCTCATTGAAAATACAAAAGTCTTCCGGGCTATGGACGGGAGATTCACGGACCAAGTCTTCCCGGGGTGTGAACATGTCGAATTTAGAAGTGACGAATATTGGGAATGTACGAATTCTAATTCCCCCTTTTTAAAAATTACATACAACTTCTGGTTACACTTTTTAATTAGCGAATGTATTCCATTTCAGGTTACATCCGAAGTTTTTCGGTCACTCTACATCATATTGTTGGAAGCTGCCAAATGGGAAGAAATAATTCTAAGGACGCGGTCGTGGATACGGAGTTGCGGGTCATTGGAGTTCAAGGGCTCAGGGTCATTGATGTAATTACATGGAAAACCCAATTCACTTTTAATTATTAGGGATGATAAAAATATTTTTAATGTCTATCCTTATTTATGAATAATTTTTAGGCTTCGATTATGCCCGTTGTCGTGGTGGGAAATACCAACGCTCCTACCATTATGATTGCTGAAAAGGGTAAGCCGCCAATTTAAATTTTTAGAGTGTAGTAATATATTATAAATATAATATCCTTACTAACAGATTTATCGTAAAGTCGATTATCGATATAAGCGAGTACTAAAAATGTTGATGGTACTCAGGGGCGGATATGATTTTGAAATCTTGGGAGTGGGAGCGAGCAGATTTGGAAGCGGCTCAAGCAGCGAAGAACAATGACACGGACTACAATCAAGGGGGCGACATTTTCGACCCCAAGGATCCCGCATATGCAGGGACGGATATAAAGAAGGCCATTCGGGATATCAATGGCACGGAGCCTGAAGAAACATTCGAAAAGAAAACTGTCCGAGTCCTCCAAAATTTTTCGTCAGAACAACCAGCCATAAGATAGGCTACATTACTAAAAGGATACAAAAAACCTGTTCACATATTAATTATTCAATAAATGCAACGAATTTATTATAACTATGAGGACGTCCATCCGATACATGTAATTGTAATGCCTAAAGATGAATAAGGTTGCCTTGTTATGGGTATTACGAGACTAGGGAAATTAATGTGTCGGTTTCTTTTTCTAGAAAAAAAATAGTTCATAGCATTATTAGAACTTATACAGGACAAAATTAATTGTTTGACTTCTTAGTGAGTTCCCGACAGCCTTTAAATTTTATTTAAACTATCGTTATAAAATGGTAATTACTTATGCATATATTCAGAGATACTAATTTCACACCAATAACAAGTGCATCAAAGCCAAAACCGAGCAAAAGTTATTAACTTGAACAACGGCATGGTCAAGACTTTTTTAATGCTAAATCATTTTTAATGGAGGATAATCCTTCAAATTAACATGAAAATGTCCATCATTAGTGAGAATGAGTCCGAAGTTTAGAACTAACTTACTAATTCAGTTGTTAAGTTAACACTAACACTCTTCGTGTATTTGCATGAATACCGTAAGTATCGGCGCGCATCTAATGTGGCCAAGACACAAAACATGTAAGTAATCAAGGAAACAAGTTTCGTCTTCATTTTAGCCATTTTTGACGAACAATGAAAATCATATATTAAATATGTAAGATGACTAGATGACCAAACCAGTGCATTTGGGGTAATTTATTTTAAAGTGGGCCTCCTTCCGATTCGGAACACCAGTTCTTCGTAGTTTAGTTTCTGATTCGTTTAGTTTACATTCAATTTATCGGTGACCTTGATTCTTATTGTGTATCGCCAGATACAGTATGGGATCGTCTGTTCTGTCTGTGTGTCCGTGTGTATGTGGTTGTGGCCAAATGCTGGCCAAAATTAATTGTTTTGACTACTTATTGAGTTGCCGACAACTTCCAAGGTTTAAATAAAATATTAAGGCTGTGAACTATTTTTGTAGTTGAAAGAAATCGATTTACAATTGCGGGTTGAAATGTTCCCGAAGTTTACATTAATTTCCCTAGTCTCGCAATGCTTATAGCAAGCCAACATAACCGGTTTGAAGAAATTAGAACTAACTTCCCTCTGTACGTATAAAAAAATGCAAAGCTGCAAACTGAATGACTAACTTATTAGGACACACATAATTAGCCATAGCTTCACCATAATACAAATTGCATATTTATGTGCCATAATTGCCACGCTGGGTCCTAATGATCTTTGCTGCAAACAGACAGACAAAATTTTATGGTCAATAAATTACTATTCATGGGCCAAAAAAACGGGAGGTATTAAGATAATTTTTATAATTTTCCAATCCTATATTCGAGTACTTAAATATGACTAGGATGATTAGATTATATACGCTAGGTTACTAATTCCAATAATTAGTTGACAAATGAATCATTAATCGCATCACGTAACGCTAAACAGTACACGCATACATAAAATGAGGAACAAGCAATTCTACAATATTTCATCTCTAAACGCATATCAAGCAATAGTGTATGTATTGTACATCTATTAGTGTATACCTAGTCAAGACAGCAATACAATACAACTTAATTACAATGACAATACACTAATTTTAACTCCTACCAAATAAAAATGCGTATACAAATAAACCGTTGTAAACGTTGGAGAAAAGGAGCTTGTCAATAGTGAAAATCATTTATAATCATTTCATTGTGATAATTTTTGATGATCATTGATAATCATTGACAGACAGACAGACACACCACATAAAGGAGATACTTAATAATATAATTAATAATATATTGAACGAAACAAATCAAAACAGAAATGAATTAAATGGCTTTCTTTTACGTGAAACATCAGATACATTGACAAAAAGTTAGTGCTAACAGATACACAGACAAACAGACAGACTGTGTCTTACAAATATATATTATAACCCAAGGTGTCTCAAAAATTGTCATAGTTACATCCGCCTCTGTACAGGTGATGACAAGGGGCTGTTTTGTTTTTGCCATATTTGCACCCAGTCGTGTGCACTAATCTCGGTTTACTATACACAGAGTGAACTGGGTGCTCGAAGTGGCAAAAACAGCCCCTTGTCATCACCTAAACTGGGTGCTCGAAGTGGCAAAAACAGCCCCCTGTCATCACTAAAATTTGAGACACCTTGTTATAACCATTACTTACTTATGTATGTAGCTCATTAAGAAGACTCTTCTGGCTCACCGTTTAACTGCTGTTTTCCAATATTTTACTCAGTAATGAATTAATACACACAAGACTCGAGACAAGAATTTATAATTAATTATAGTAAGGTAGTGTTTACTGATTTCCTTGCCGATCTACGATTAGAGTCTTTTCCCTTTAACTAAATGCTCCTCTAGCATATGAGCCTACATTTGAACTGCTCTGTTGTTATACAAATCGTTTAAATCCTAGGCGAAGAACAATAATCATCATCATAAACGGTTGTAATGTAATGATTGGTAAAGTCTCTGTATCTATAAGGTAAAAGCCTATCTACCGTATAAACGAATAAACCATGGCAATGGGTGTCTAACTGTATCGGCAGTGGACATGCACAGTGGACGGGTTTTGTAGATGAAAATAGTTTAAATGACATATTAGAGACATTTAGTACTAAATTCCCGCAAAATCTCACATTGACCCATGTATGGGGTAAAAGAGATTCATCTTTGGATTCCTTATGTCAATAAAACAATACCTTACTTGCCATATGTTTGTATTTAAAAAATTAGTTGGTGGGGCCAGAACTCCATGGGGGTGTGGCCAATTTGGTCCAAAAACACTGACAAGATTACTTTTGACCTCTTCTTTCGAATTCTGAAACAGAATTCAAAAAAGTTGACGCGTTCAAAAGTTAGAGGCTTAACAGAAGACACGCAGACAGACAGACACCTTGTACGAACCCATACTGTATCTAGCGATACAGAATAAGTAAAATAAATAGTAGTCAACATCTTTAGCTTGTTATTGCATACGAACATACTAATATAGGTTAAGCAATAAGTAAGTAGTATTACTAATTTGTGAATGTGTAGGAGAGCTCATTACTAGAACAATAATTAAGATAGCATGCACTTGGTTGGTGATATTCACTTTCATGGTGATGGTATGTATTATGTATTATGATTTTATGGTATGTATTATTATGGTATTATGAATGCTAAAATTAGAACTAAGGTTATGTAGTATGTACATGTCGACGATGTCGAATAGTATTTCCAAACAAAATGCAGAATGTAATAGAATGGAGAAAACTGCTTTGCTCCTGTTATTATTGACTAGATTTGGAGTTTTAAAGTGAGAAGAATAATAAGAAAGAAAATGAATAACAAATAGTTACAATTAGCTGATTGAGGAATCAACGCTGACCTTCGTAGACTCCTTGAGGAAATCTTTATTTCATTCTTTACAAGACTCAATTAACAACAAACAGATCCGTTCTCACACTTCACACCTTTCCTTATCCTGATCAGATATGCACCACAGTCCATTTTGTGTATTGTGCTCTACTTTAATTTGCTAATTCCTCAATAACCTCCTCCCTTAATTTCTTCCTCATCTCTTCTCATCGGAATCCTTAAAACAAAATTGCGCAATAAATCGCACTTCTTCATTTCTCATCTTCGGGAATAGAGCTGCCGCTTATTCCTTACAATAATTACTAATTAAATTAGACAACGGAAAATTAGGTTTCTTTCACATGAGTTTTAATTGTGCCCATCCCAGGTGAAAAAAAATTGTGGAAAAGCCAGGATCAGCGTTGGCATTCATTTGTCTTCCCTGAAACTAAAAATTGTAAATGAAAATAGCTCAAATAATTTTACAGCAAAATGGCAGAACGAAGACTTTCAAACAAACGCTTCTCCATCGTGATTGATGTAAGATATTATTGGAATTGCATACTTATATTTGTTAAAATATTTAAAATAATTGCTAAACTATAAGCAAGTTTTCTTGTGCAATTTCCCAGGGAGACAAAGTGTTGGCACCTTCCAGAAGAGCTTCAGCGGCATCAAGAAAGGCCTCCGCCGTTTCTGGTAAACTCGGAGTAGACAATTTGGCATTTTTAGGATCAGAAGATGGGCTACCTGTAAGTACAATCGGTTAAATTACGATTATGGAAATCTTTCCAAGAGACATGAAAATAAACATCATTGTATTTAGGCAAACTATTTTTAAAAGTTTGTTTGTCATTTTTGTAGATGGAAGAAGTGCATTTGGGGCATAGCAAAGATATTAGAAGAAAATCCTTATCATACCTTAAAAAAGAATTAGAGATTGATTACCATGAAGTGGATTTGGGGACATTATTTAACCGTTATGGTAGCCATCCAACAAAGGTAAAACTAGTAAAGGACCCGTTCAACGAATAGAGGCTATTATGTGAAAATGACATGTGTATCGACAGAAGGCTGGTAAAACAAATGTTAATATTGAAAAACTGATAAATGAAGGGATTGGGCGAGGAACAAGTCGGGAGGAATTTAACCCGTTGGGGAAAGAATGAATTAACACCCCCTGAAGTGGAACCAAATTGGTTAAAGTTTATCAAAACGCTCGTCGGGGGATTCCAACTGCTTTTATGGGCTGGATCCCTTCTTAGTTTTGCTGGATATATTGCCCTGTGCTGTACACAAGATAATCCGCCGCAGGATAATGTAAAATTTAATAAAAAATAGTAATTAATTGTTTTATTTATTTTTAAATAAGAGTCAAATGCATAATTAAAATGCGAATGAAAAATATTTAGCTTTGGTTGGGAGTGGTCCTGGCAGTCCTAGTCATCGTTCTCGGTGTTTTCACATTCTACCAAGAGTACTCAAGTGGGAAAATCATGGAGAGTTTTTCAAAAATGGCACCCAGTTTTGCCAATGTCATTCGGGATGGAAAACTGAAAAATATCGAAGCCACAGAGTTAGTGGTAGGGGATATTGTCGAAGTCAAATTTGGGGACAGAATCCCAGCGGATATTCGAATTTTAGAATGCAGCAGTTTCAAAGTATATCCCTTCACACCAAACATTGAATGAATTAAAATTTTACTCAACCTTGAGTAAAAAACAAGCTGTGCAAGCAAACAGTGGAAACTTAAGTCAAAGTTTCTAAAAAATTCTACAAGGGGATAATTTTCCGCACATATTGAGTAAATTTTACAATGAATTTGTAATGTTGTTTTCTAATCAAGGTTGAGTATCACTTATTTCATTTCATATTAAGGAATATTTTAAAAAATGCTATAATGATGAATTTTATTGAAAACATATAAAATGAACAATTTTATATTTAAATTAACGTATAAAAATTATTACGCATGAAATTTTCTAGATTGATAATTGTAAAATTCTATGAAAAGGTTGATAACTCATCTCTCACTGGAGAATCGGATCCGCAAACAAGAACAACCAACTGCACCGACGAAAATCCAATGGAGACGAGGAACCTTGCATTTTTCTCTACAAATGCTCTGGAAGGAACTGCAAAAGGTCTGGTTGTTTGCGTGGGGGACAACACGTTTATCGGTAGAATTGCTGGATTGACATCTGGACTGGATTCCAGCGACACTCCCATGGCAAGAGAAGTGGACAATTTTATCAAACTGATCTCTGCTGTGGCCGTATTTTTTGGTGTCACATTTTTCATCATTTCTTTGATTATGGGCTACGGTTGGATTAACTCCGCCCTCTTTCTTATCGGGATCATCGTTGCAAATGTCCCTGAGGGTTTATTGGTGACCTTCACCGTAATTTTGGCCCTCACTGCAAAGCGAATGGCTTTAAAGAACTGTTTGGTTAAACATCTGCACGCAGTCGAAACCCTGGGATCCACTTCCGTCATTTGTTCCGACAAAACCGGAACCCTGACGCAGAACAAGATGACAGGTAATAAACTAATTAACACTAATTAACAGCTCTTGGAAAGTAGTATTTGCTAACTAAATGTCTGTTAAAGACCCTTTGTAAGGTAATAAGCCATTTTGGCAATGGGTGTACATCTGTATCGGTAGGGGACATTATTTGTGCATAATCTATGTCTATAACCCAAATTGGATGTTCTGTTGATGAAAGTAGTAATCAATTTAAATGGCACATTAAGAGGCATGAAATGTAAAACCCAAACTCTAAAGCACGAAATCGAAAACCCAAACTCTAAAGCACGAAATCTAAAACCCAAACGCTATATAACATAAAATCTAAAACCCAAACTATAGCACATTTATAACTAAATTCCCACAAAATCTCATATTGCCCATGTATGGGGTATATTGAGATTCATATAAAAAATAAGTGGGCGTAGCCAGAACTCCGCGGCCAATTTGGTCCAAAAACACTGACAAGATTCCTTTTAGCTTACACTTTTGATTTCTGAAAACAGAATTCAAAAAAGCTGACGGAAGGAAATAATGATAAATCGAAATAATGAATTTGTGTATTATTGAATATTGAGGTGTAACTAAATAGGTATCATATTGCGCAATTGTATCTTTTGGCATGTAAGGTAAAAACAGTTACAAAATTACAATTTGTGTTCACAAGTTAGAGCATAACAGACACAGGAACACACGGACAGACAGCACAGGCGAACCCATACTGTTTCGTGCCGATACAGAATTAAAAATTCTCAATAAGCCTATTTCTTAAATACCCCAAAAATGCGTTTTAACACATAAGTGTATGCGCTCGATAGGTCTAATAGTGCATACACTTATGTGTTAAATGTACTAAAACGCAATTTTAGGGTATTTCAGAAACAGGCTTAGTCGTCCGCCACTTATGGTCCAATATAGCCAATATAGATATAGCGGACACAGGCGGGACAGGAGCTCGAAAATGTTTATGGTCCGACTGTACCCCTAGCATATACATGTGTTTTCCTACTCCACCAGTTCATGGTGAACTCAATTAAAATTCTATCAATCCAAATGACTGAGGCACGTAATGAATGACAAAATGTGTAGATGTTTTACATGGGCGCCCTAGTTTCACGAATTTGCTCGTGGTATTACTTCCGACACTGCCGACTGCCGGCCAAGATAGAAAGACTGGTGTTTAGGGGCCCCAAGTTAGCAGTAAGCGAGAAGCAAGCAGAAGTAAAGAGAAGGGACCGATGTCTCTTACTACAGACAGATCCCATCCCACATAAAGTTACCGCTGAATCAAATTATGTAGAGGGCTTATGCCGATCCCATCTTTAACAAGGCGCAGCATTATATCAAATCTCGACAAGTCGTCTTATCCTACTTCATCATGTAGTATGATAAGTCCTTGTCTACTTGCGGCCGTTAACTTTAACAATTAGCTATTAAGGAGTCGTACATACTAAACTACGCAGCCAAAATCCCAATTTAAGGACTCCCGGTCATATTCGTTATCGAGCCACCGTAACCGTTGAGAATTTTTTTCGCAGATAATATTATGTGCCAAGATGGCAAAGGGCACTATTTTTTGGACATACAAGATTTATGGATAGACCCTAACTGTCAAAAAAAAGACTAAAAGCTAAACTTTTACTTTAATTATTACTGACAGCTTCCCACATGTGGTTCAGCAACCGAATTGTGAGCACGAATGCGGACAAAAAAGAATTTAGTACGGAGGAACCAGGATTCCAGACCCTAGGCAGGGTCGCCACATTATGTATGCGGGCTAAATTCATGTCGGATCAAGAAGGGCTCTCCATCCAGGATAAGAAAATCAACGGGGACGCCTCTGAGTCGGCCATTCTTCGCTGCATGGAAACGTTTATCGGGAAAACGGAAGACTATCAAAATAAGCGTAAGAAAATCTTCGAAATCCCGTTCAACTCGACTAATAAATGGCAACTTTCAATCCACGACTTGGAGGACCCAGCAGACCCGCGCTATTTGCTTGTATTGAAGGGAGCCCCTGAAAGGGTGATTGAGTACTGTTCCAAAATCATCATCGGGGATGTCTCTCAGGATCTGGATCAAAGTTGGAAGGACACCTTCAATGAGATTTGCGAACAACTTGGAGGAATGGGGGAACGCGTCATCGGATTTTGCGAAGCCCGCCTACCTAACGATAAGTATCCCCGCGGCTGGCAATTTTCAGGTACGCTCCTCCAAGTGTGCCATTTAATACTATAAAATTAAAAATGAATGAAAATATAATATACAATAAAAATGTACTAATATACAATTTTCAGAGGACAATTTAGACTTCTTACAGAATATTAGTTTTGCTGGATTGATTAGTATGATTGACCCAGCAAGACCGGGAGTACCTGACGCCGTTCAAACTTGCAGAAGCGCTGTAATCAATTATTTTCTTTCTTTTTCGAAACAATTTCGCAATTATTTGGTTAATTATTTGCATTTTTTTTAAAGAAAACAAACAAAATATTTTATGGAATTCTTTTAATGTTACAATTATTTTAACTTTATTTGAGATTTAGGGCTATAAATAATTATTTTGCCATTTTTGACTATAAATAATGATTTTAGAGATTTTTAGATTTGTTTTCATTTTTTGCATTGTGCAGTAAGTTTATGTATTTTAAAACTCGAAGAAAAAGCAAGCATTGTACAATAAAAGGAATAATTCATTCCTGTTTTCCCTTTTAAACTATCCTCATCATATTGATTTAGCCCATTATATAAATATATTATTCAATTCCTTCTTTACTAATTGTACGTGAGAAATTATTGCTACCTATAATTTGTATTAATTTATTCATTATTTAAATGGCTTATATTTAATGCACCCTGTAAAAATTTACTGTGCCATAATTTTTTTAGACTTATTTTGCCATAACTATAAATTCATTTGCCAAAACAATATCCAAAAATCATAAAAATGGGAATTATCCATATAAAAACTTATTTACCAATACCTAATGAAAACTATGTTGACCATAATTTTGCGATGGTTTTACTACTAAAATTATGGCCAAAATAGTTTTACATTTGGGTATTGGTAAATAAGTTCTTATATGGATAATTCCCATTTTTATGGTTTTTGGATATTGTTTTGGTAAAGGTAAATGAATAGAGTTATGGTAAAGTAAATCTAAAAAGTTTGGCAAAGTAAGTTTTCATATGGTGCCATTAAATATACGCCTATTTAAATTATTAAATTGTAATGTTGGATTTTAAATAATATAAATGCCTGTGCCCTGTTACCGTATGATCAAATAAGAACATTTTTAAAATCTCTACAGGGTATCAAAGTAGTTATGGTCACAGGGGATCATCCAATAACCGCGAAAGCAATTGCTAAAGCTGTCAACATCATTTCTCCTGGTATACATTATACATTATAATTATTGTGACTAAATTAAAAACAAAATGTTCAGAGTCCAACGTATTTGAATTTTCAAAAAAGATTAATGAAATTTTCAAAAAAATAGGAAATGAGACCGCTGAGGAGAAAGCCAAGCGCTTGGGTGTAGACATTGACGAAATTGACGAACGGACGTGCACGGCCATTGTTGTTAATGGAATGGAACTGATGGAGATGAGTACGGAGCGTCTGAGCGAAGTTCTTCGGGATCACACGGAAATTGTGTTCGCCCGAGTGTCACCTCAACAAAAACTCGTTATCGTAGAAGGGTTCCAGAGATTGGGGAACATTGTGGCTGTCACTGGAGATGGTGTCAACGACTCACCTGCCTTAAAAAAAGCGGATATCGGAATTGCGTAAGATTTCTTCTTCATTTCTTCTCTATCTTTTTTCCTTTTCATGAGATAAACGAGATTTAATGCAAAAGTTCTGAATTTTTTAAAAGGCAAAATTGAACGTTAATAAGAGTTAACAATTTAAAATGTAGGACATTAATAAATGAATACCTAGAATGTATCAGGTTAATGGCAATTAATTAATTGATTGATTACGGTTTTATTCAAGTGCCATCAAATTCAGCAAAGTCTTGCAATTTCTATCTTGAACCTAGAAGGAATAATTAAAAAAGAACAATAAATGCATTGTAAGTAGGGTGGGTGGGTTCTCAAATGAATATAGTAAAGGGACTGCGTATATCGTCGGCCATTTATTTCAAATAAATATTTTTATATGTTAAAAAACTACATTTTTCATTAAATGACTAGATATGGGTATATTAATTATGAATTATATATCCCAATTGCTAATATCCAGGATGGGGATAGCGGGTTCGGATGTGTCGAAACAGGCAGCGGATATGATCTTATTGGATGACAATTTTGCTTCGATTGTTACGGGTGTCGAAGAGGGAAGACTGATTTTCGACAACCTGAAGAAATGTATTTGCTACTTATTAGCAGCCAATGTGGCGGAGTTAACCCCCTTCCTGGTCTATATCATTGCCAGGATCCCTCTAAGCATGGGAACTATTCCCATGCTCATGATCTGTTTGGGCACCGACATCTTACCCACAATCTCTTTATCATACGAAAAGGCGGAGGGGGACATCATGAAAATACCACCGAGGAACCCCAAGACACAAAAATTGGTCACAGACAAGTACGTCACATTCCTTTTAAAACAATCCCCCTTTTGTGGAATTTTAAGATAATTATTATTTAAGCGATTTGTAATATTGTAATTCTTCATACCACGGTGCGTCAAATTGTCATCATGGCTACTCTCCTGTTACAAGGTGGGAACAATAGACTAATTTCGCCAATCCGGTCAACCAGTGGGGACAATATATTATATTGTCTACTAATTTCGCCACTTAACTTCGGTTAACCAGTAAGCAACCAGTCCTGAGCACAAATCTCCATTCATACACAGAAGCTCGTACGGGCAAAAAGAAGCCATTGTTCCCATCTTATATAGCCATGACAATTTGAAACACCTTGTTTCATACATAACAAAATTCTGCCTATATGTTTTTAGATTAATTTCATATTCTTACGGTCAACTGGGAGTCGTGGAATCATTTGGTAAATAATAAAATAAATCTTAAGTTTTATTTGTTTAATATTTCTGTGGTTAAAGATGCAGCACGTATATTTCATAATCATTTATTTTTACAAAGCAAACGATTTCAACTTTGTTTCTATATATTTACATGTTATTTAAATACTATAAATAATGATGTGACAATGTTTCTTTGTGAAAAACAGCCTACATTAATAAATGATTCTTTCTAGACACATTAGATTATATAATTATGTAATAAATTAAATATGTTTATGTTTTTCATAATTATGTACTATTTTTATAATCATCTCAAAATTTTATTTTATTTGTTTATTTTTAGGTGGTTTTTTTACATATTTTGTCATTATGGGACAAAATGGTTTCCTCCCCCAAACACTTCTTGGGATATCGGCGAAATGGGATTCAACGACAATCAACGATCTTACAGACTCTTATGGCCAAGAATGGGTAACTAATTCATTTTTATTACCTGATTAATATAACATATAACCAATCCTTAACTTAAAATGTGTCTCGAGGATTTTTTCTTTTTTATATTACCTTAATTTTTACAAAACGAAAAACAACATTCATTCATTAGAAAAATATATATTTTTGATATTGTTGTAATTTAACTAAAAGTTGTGACGCGGTAGAGTTCCCAGTGACTGGGCCATATCAGAATAGGTCAGGTAGTAATTACTATTAATCTGAATATTTTCAGACATTCTTCGCCCGAAAGCAATTGGAGCACACTTGCTGGACAGCTTTTTTCTGCAGTGTTGTTGTGAGTCAATGGGGTAACGTTTTAATTTCCAAGATGAGACGATTGCCTTTATACACAAAATTATTTGAGTAAGTTATTTATAATACCATCTTTAAAAGTCTCCACAAATGTTTGGCTTATAATAGTTAATGATGCAATTATTTCAATTGACATTTATAGCAATTGGGTTGTATTTGCGGCTATAATCGGCGAAACTGCTATCGCCTGTTTTCTGACATACACTCCCGGCCTCAACACCGCCATTTCTTATATGCCCATCAAGTAAAAATAAATTTCTTTAAATAAATACTCGAATTCCTTATTTTGTTTTGTGCTATGTAGTAAGATATAATATTGTTACTCTGAAATTTTTTTCTCCAGGTTTTGGTGGTGGCTGCCGGCTCTTCCGTTTTTTGCCTTTATTATTCTGTATGATGAAGCTCGTCGCTATCTTCTACGAAATTACCCGAAATGGACCTGGTTCCAAAATGAATTTTATTATTAGCCACAACACTCAACTCATAAAAATATCACCTTTAAATGCATTTTGACTATAAAACAAGTTTGGATTTTTGATCTACTTACGTTACGTTACGACAATAACAATAATAAATAAATATAATACTACTGACAACTACCTCTAATGGTCTTTCCCATTTTGATTATTGTTACGCATACATTATATGCATTTAAGCCAATATATATACATATATAATAAGCCATTAGTGAATACCCGACAGAGCTGATTGACGACAAAGCTACGACGTTGCTCAAAACAAAGTTTTTTAGTATTATTCCGATCCAAATGGACGACTTTTTCGAATTTAGGAAAATATTCATCTGTCATACTATCAAAAATCCCCCTAGATGATTTCATGACATTGGGTCCAGGAATCCGTGGAACCCTACAACTTTAAGATCCATTGAGCCGTCTCGGTCTGATTCTCAAAATGCAAAACTGTATTTATCGCGTCTTGTGTCCCAGTGTTTATATCATTTTCCGAGGTCCTTGCGATTTTTGAGTTTTAAAGAGAACGGTAGGTACATAATTTTTTTAACTTGGCATACGAATTAACGCATACCTGTATTACATAAATAGTAGTAAATGTTTCAGCTCTAGTGAACTTGCATTCACTTACAATTTCAATCTTTGTAAACGAATGTTGATTGCATGATTTAACATGTAATCAAGAGGGGAAAGGTGTCTTCGAAAAAATGAGATATCTCGCTTCCTATTGATACATAATTTTTTTCTTTTCTCACGTTTGCACATGAAAACCTATTGATTAAGTACACATTACCGGCAGAGCTTGCATTCAATTATTGCATATAATAGAAGTACCTTTGTTTGAATTTTCGTTATTAAAAGGCATTGAAAGGGGCTATGGAATTGAAATCCTATATTATAATCGTCTGATGTAATTATGATTTCATTGTTAGCTACATACATAGCTAGACGGCCGAAGCTTCGCACGGGCTAAAAATAGGGGCTTTTAAACGTCACCTACCTGGAAGAGATTTCACCCTGCTCACCCCTGACTCGATTGTGTTAGATTAGGTCAGGTTAGGCCAAAAACGCAAGGGGGTGAACGGGGTGAACTTTCTTCCAGGGAGGTGACCATTACAATATCCCCTAAAACTACTTGTACCTAACGTAATATTCCTGGGAGCAATGCGATTTCCCTCCCTGTCATAAGGCGTTTCCGAAGCTAGTCCCTTACTTTATTGTAAGACGAAATCTTATCTGTGGAAATGTGTTGCCCTGTCCATAGTCTCACGATGATTCGGATTTGTGTTGAATGGAGATTCCGCTCTCGTTGGCACGCCCCAGGTAGGGGTAATCAAAAAATTTCTTATCCCGAGAAGTCGCTCCTTATCATGGGTAATCGGATAGTATGATTGTTTTGTAGGAGGGTAGTGACAATCTATAGAGAAGAAGGCACTACACACTGACCAGTCCTTTCGAACTATTTCAGTAGGGATAGTATGATTACTCTCTTACGCAATAATCTGTTTACTTGTTTTCTCTTAGCCAATTTATTAGCAAAATTATATTTAAAATGGTGTGCAATAATGTTTGGAGGCTGAAGAATCCTTCCTTTCCCGTTTTTTATTAGGTAGCAAAAAATCATGAAGTAGCAGCTGTTAAAAACAAAAAATAAATATAATCGTTTTTAGCAGTCCATATAAAATGTGTTAAAAATATTTTTCATTTTTCAAATCAAGAAAAAGTTAGTGGAATAAAAATAGGACTTACCTCAGGAATATAAGATGTTGTACGGCAATGACTTGTTTTATTTAGTAGATTAATTATTATTTGTAGGTAAAGGTAGAAGCAGTATGTATTACAGGGCGAAGTTTTGAGTGTAGTCATACTCAATAGTTGGAATAACAGCTTGGACAAATTTCAAAAATATGATGAGATACATGTGGACCCCTAATTCCTTCCCGCCCTCAGTTACCGTCTGAATGATTTTCTTCATCACTTCCGCATGTCGACAAGGATGAACAGATGCGGCCGTAACGTTTATTAGATTAGGGTGACTTTCCATTGTTACAGTTTTCTTTGCATGATCTGTAATATCACATAATCATGGACATAATTTTAACTCACCATTCAAGTCAAAATAAATTGCAAGTATGTGTGTAACTAAAAGTAGCAAAAGCGAACAGGTAATAATTGCTAATGAGAAAAAAAATCACATCCTAATTATATGGGACATGATCAGTGTTCTAAAAATGCCGGATAGCTGGCATTTTGACCAGCCATCCGGATAAAATGGATGAATTGGATGAAATGGACGAAATCTTGCCCCCCCCCCCGTTCAAGAGTTAGTGTTTACGGACGGGCAGACAGAGTCGGACAGACAAAGTAATATTATAAAGTAGCTTCCGCTTTTGAAATATTTGCATATTTTTTGATAAAATACCTTGGCTCACGTCTTCATACATTTGGTCCACAGATAACACCTTCCTATTCTATATAATTAAAAAAAAACAATTTTGCTGCAACCCAATACATATAAAATAAGTTATTAGAAATTAGATTGAAATTAGATTTCCGTGTACTTCATCGTATCCGAAGAGCCAGAGTCTAGGTGTTTGATAATATTTGTCATAAGTGATATGAAGATCATATGTTCTCGTCTGGATAATTTCCCCCTGTTGGTCGGAACTCGATCCTGGGGAAGTTAGTGGATTGGATGCGGACGACGATGCTTTCAAAACACTATTGTCGTCCTCTTCGTCCAGAAGGCCGGATGCTTCAAATTCCTCCATATCAAGTGGAACCTCTTCGCCGTCCTCATCTTCGTTTTGTTGTCCAGCATTTCCCTCAGAATCACTTTTCGGAAGGTTTTCCAGACTCATCTCAACAACTTTTTGATCCAGAGTTGGCTCAAAATGATGTGTGTCCACCCAACCACCTAAACACAATTGTAAATTATAATTTACGCAAATATTACCCAGGGTGACCTTTTTCTGAGGCTTGTAGGCTTACTCATTATTGGGTAAAAAATCGTCAATTTTCTTTACCGCACAGTTTTTCCCCGATGACCAACAGAAGTAACTCCCTAAGTTACTGAAATGTTCTAAAGTGGTCATTTATACAACCATGGACACATAATTTCTTTGGAAACATTAATGAGCAATTATGGTATTCCATATCTACCGCATTCTCTCTAATAGGCGCTCATGGGCGCTTAACCAAATTGGATGTGAACTCGTGTATCATATGATCATTATTGTAAATCTAAATCTCCACTCTGTAGATGTAAGAACGTGTTAAGACTAGGTAGAGCTGATTCAGCTGATAGGTATAGATGTCTACCTATCTAGGTAATTGCTTTTTCGGACATTTCGGAATTTTGTGAACATTATTGTCGGCACAGTAATCCATTTGTCTGAAGCGTGTGGCTGCGGTTTTGGTATGGGAAAAGTGAACCCGTAAAAATTGAAAAAAATGTGATGAATTTTGCAAATTTTATGTGAATTTACCGTCATCATCTTCAGGTTCTAAGACTTTTTCCTGATCTGTATCATACTCCATCTGAAAAACAAAGAAAAATTAATATTAAAAAATAGGAAATATAATTTCTTTTAAAAATATCTTTCAAAATACACAAACGTACCTGTTTGCATCTTTTATAGCACGGAACATTTTTTGTGATTAGAAACTGTTTGTCCTTCGGGAGATATGGCTTAGCTTTTGACTCATCCCCGGCAGACCATTGCCAAGTTGGACAATGGTGAACTAAATTATCTCCTGCTGCAACATATTCTTCCGGCGTGATTACACCCGTCTCCTGAAATTTAGATTCCTTCAAAAGTGGAGTCAAATATTCTGCCACGCCCAGCGCCGTCCCCTTCACCGAATTTATCACACTTTGCATCTTCCTTCACAGACTTTCTCGTCTTTCCCCTAATCTCCTTCCTCGGTCACCGTCACCACTCTTTTATTAACTGTCTATTTCCAAAATATTTATCCGACGATAAAAAAGCTTCTTCTTAAAAGATACTTCTTTGGTGTTCCTGAAGAATTAACAAGAAATCTATTAATACTTAATACTTAATTAAATTAATAAATATAAATTAATGTATACTGAACATAGATGGGCACGACCGTAGCCGGCCCGGCCCGGCCCGGCCCACACAGTGCGTTTTTTGGCAAAAAATTTTGCCGG
>JAQFYC010002900.1:0-23052 GCA_034694165.1 Tomocerus mixtus | reverse complement strand
GCGAAAACTGGAAACGAGACTACACCTGACTTTGGAAACAATCAAGTTTTTCTGGAAAGCAAAGAGACTCATTCGGGTTATTCGATTAGCCAAAAAATGGATTGGTTACAGAACAATATCGATACCTGGACCGAAGAAGAAAAACTTGTAATTGCTGCTGGTGTCGTTTACAAACTGCGTCGTGTAATTCTCAACCAGACTAAATTTCACTCCAGCGCTGGGGTGTCCACCAACAAACTGCTTGCAAAACAAGCGAGTAAATTTCGCAAACCTTTGCCTAATACGATGACTATTTTATCTTCTTATGGATTCAATCGAGTTAGCCAGAGTATTCCGATCAGAAATGTTTGGAAATTGGGAGGAGATCTTGGGGAAAAAGTGGAAGAATTTGCTCGCTCTATCAAAACCATGGCTGATCTTAGAAAGTTGAAGAGACGCCAACTTATCCTTCTTTTTGGCCAACAAGGAAATATGCTGTACAACACTGCTCGAGGAATATGCCACGATGATGTGGTTCCAAGAATCGTCCCGCAAAGTGTAAACTGCAGCAAAGCTAATCTACGTAAGACCATCTATTTTTACTAATATGCAAATACTCTTGTTGAAGAAGTTATATTGCAGGATGCTTGTTTTAGGAATGTAAAGGTGTAGACTGAAATTTATTAACTATTTTGGAAAGTAACTCATTTTAATGGCTTTTTAGGCTAAAAAATGCTTTAATAAACTCAAAATACAAACCTTCGATAAATTGCTTTTGCCATCTTCAGGGATACAATTAAAAATCAAATAAATACTTATGACAAAACGATTTTAGTTTTCTATTTATGTATCATTTTGTCAACGTTTTTAAATTGGAAATTATATTTTTATAGGTGTGAGAACATTCAAGGATTTAGAGTTTCACTTGAACAATCTAAGTCAGGATATGCTGGACAGGTTGCTGGAAGAAATGACAAGAAATAAAAGAGTTACAAACTCTTTAAAAATTCAGTTTACTTATTACTCCGCCCGGCAAGCCCTTGAGGATAGAACAGAAAGTAGCGTTGAAAAATCATTTGCATTGCCAGGAAATGGTTTCAATCATATCAATATCGCAAAACAAAGCTTTGATAAAATCTATCAATGGGGATTTCAAGGAAGGGGCAGTGACGAAGACATTGTGATTATCACGTTGAAATTGTCAGCCAGGAAGTTTTTGGATGTTAAGCACTTGTATTGAATTTCCCATTTCAAAGAACAAAGTTTTCTAAACACCAATTTACTTAAAAAGCCTGGTGTTATCATGGCATATATTGTATTTATTTAGCCCAACCTAAATCCCCAACTTTTTAATAGTTTCCTTGCGTAGCCAGATACTATAGACATAGTATGTAGTGAAAAAAGGAACTTTATAATAAAGCAAATTAAATCACACTTGTAATTGTAGAAGATAAAACACAATTTCGAAGCTGTTAAAAATTACAGGTTTTTGGAGATTGCAAATTCAATAATAATTAGGCTAATAATAAAAAAATCAAATGATAACGAATTGAAAGTTGTTCGTGAATAATTTTAGTATTTTATTGCATAATAAACCAAGCATAGCTAACATTACTAAATAAATGATGCAATTTTAATAAAATCATATCATAGTGTTGTACTTACCCATAATATAAAAAGATATCATAGACAAACAACTGATATGCAAATAATATATTTATATAAATAAATATTGCATTGTCCATTAGGTTAAATTGATTATTTATCGTTATTATGAAACAAAGATGATTCAATAAAAAATAGTGCTAACTTGTACAAAATTGTATACGGGTAGAGTTGATCGCACATTTGAGTACACGGCTAGAGTTCATTCCCAACAAGGAAATGAACTCAAAATGCTCTCCAATCTCCATAAGTACTTTATATTACATATAAATATTATGATAGTTATATCACAGTTTGTACATACCACAGTATGCACAAACTGTGGTTATACTAAAAGTCTTTCCAATTTTGCAATTTCGAGACACTTTAACGTACTGATAGTACTATAGTACTGTGTAATCTTGCTAAGATAATTATTTTAAGTTATCAAATATGTGTTGTTAAATTAATAAGGGAAAAGCCCCATAGATTAGGTTGGCAAAAGGAGCGACATTCTTTAAGTAAATGTAAATAAAAGAAGCAATTATTTAAATTGTATTGCATTGTAATAAGTAGTAGGAGGAATTCCCTACTGCCACGGCTACTGAATATTCAACCACGCGACTACTACTTGATGCTTTTTAAAATATTAAACCGTATAATGTAGAATATGGATATGTAGTCTTCATTTGAAGCCAGTCGAGGAACTTGTGGAAACCTATTATGCCTCTATTAAGAGTTGGTTGACTCAACATTCCCTTCCCAACTATCCCCAATCCCCACTCAAATTAATTTAGCATTCAATTTTAAACGAATAAAAGTAAACAATTCTTGTACGTGGGACGACTCTGTTTATCATATAAATAAAATATATAATCGCATGTTTACTAATTTATTGATTTTTAATTTTTCACAGTACTTTTAGTGGGTTTGTCATGTTTGGTTTTGTAGTTGTTAACCTTTCCTATTACATACAGTTGCAGTTGGTCTATTGAATAATACAGAACCCCATAGTAAATGCTAAAAAATAACCAAAAAATTAAATTGCGCTAATTAAAATTATTTATAAAAAATAAATATTACTAGTACTTTCCAACAAAAATCGTAAATGAAATACTCAATTTTGAATTTGGATTGACGATGTAACCCTACAACACACACCTATTTTATTTCTGTCAAGTTGAAGTTCCTGGTACGACAATGTACATATTTAAGTCTTTGTTATTTATAAAATTGGCTACGCATATTCTTGGGATATCTACTACTACAGCAGCACTACCACATCATTCTCGATTACAAAACTTTGTAGAAATCAAAAATTTCCATGAAATATTAAAATCCTTTTCAAATTGCTATATTTCCGTAATTTTTGAAAAGAATAACATTCCCCTTGTTGATATGCACAACAATCAAGTTCCTATTCTAATTGCACACTTACGAAATATTTATTGGCTGCCAATGACACACAGTGGAAAACACATACGTTCGTCAGTGAGCCTTTATTTTTCTGTTAGAATGCGAAGTATGCATTTCATTGAAACATTTTATCTAACAACAAAATTCGAGGATTACCCTGTTTTCTTTTTTTCAAAATTAAAAAGTAACCTGTTTTTATCCAAACTCTCTTTTATTTTTACCTACGAAAAATTTGAAAACCCATTGGTGCGGGGTTTGCCAATTTATAAGCTAAATTCGTTATATCTTAAGTGCGGCAAATGTGTTGCTACATATCCTGGGTCCGCAAATTTGATACTAAAGAATATATCCTTTAGTGAACTCTCTGTGAATATTGTTCAACAATTTAGAAAAACTGTCGATACTTACAAAAATGGAAAATACAACTTTTATCAACCACGCTATCTTCTTAATGGAACAGATATTATTCCTTTTGAGAATATAGTAAACTATTCTGTCCCATTTGACTCAAATTGGATTTCACCTTTTCGTAAAGTAAGTAATGGATTCCCCCTGGACATGGATTATGTCGTAAAAGCGTATCTTTTACATGGATCCTCCGTGTTTCAGTTTTACGAGAAGTACATCAGTTTTTCGGATTTTCTTTGGGCTGTCGAAGACCCCAGTATCTGGTCAACTTCAGCTATGGATGATACGACCACATTTCGATATACTGTGGGATGGGACAGTTTAACTTTCACCACTTGTGCTGGAGTGGAAAGTAAATTATTCTGGAAAATGTACACAAAGCCATATGACATGTTATCCTGGACTATGATTTTCCTAATATTTTTCATTATGGTATTCATTTCATCAATTAAACAAAAGATGTTGAATATGAATATTCCATTTTCATTTTCTGTAATCATGCGGAATATTGGTTTTAACACATTCGTGTATTTTACTTCTATCTGTGAGCAATATGTGGACATTAGTCACATCAGTGTTAAAAAGACAAAAAATTTAGTTATGTTCACTACATTTGGACTATGGGTTACAATTGGAATAATTCTTACAAATGCTTACAAAGGAGTAATTGTCAGTGATATTTTAGCTCCGACCCAACTGTACTCTAAATTCAATCTCTTCTCTCATTTAGACAATTTTATATTGGTTGACGGAACTTATTCTCTCTCTCCTGCTTTCCGCGGTATCATTGAAGATGTATTGGACTGGGGAAATGGAACTCCCTTTTACCCAAAACGTTACCACTTTAATATACATGGACACTGCAATGATGAGCTTTTGGGGTCTTCGCAACCCAATTGCGATTGCTGTACTAACATTACATATATCAATTGCAGTAAGTCCTATGAAGCAGAAGTATCCAATACACTATCTCAACTCGGATTAACATTAATGGAAGCACACGGTTGGGTTATTGATGTATTTACAGAAATATTTCAAAATAATTTGACAACAATCGTAGATAAGGATTATTTAAAATTACCTAACAACTTTATAATTGCTCGTATTGAACCACAATGTGTTGGTGTGCAAAGCAAAGCTGATGCTTTAAATTTGTTTTTTACATTATTCGGAAATTGTGGAAATAGGGTTTATGTGGATTACAGTAGCAGATTCAATCTTTACGGGGATATCATTTTTGGGCCAAAAAAGTATGTTCGTAGTAAAGACGAACTGTTGGGCACCAGAAGAAATATTGTGTTAGTCAATATTGAACAGCTTCTCAGTACTAATTTGTTCAATTCCAGGATGCAACGCCTAATGAGTTCAGGAATATATTGGCTTTTCGAAAAGTGGTTAGACATTTTTACATTTTCTCAGATTCGAAAAGAAATGGTAAAAAATGATTCGAACTTGGGTTCTCAAAATGAAGTCACTATGTCTTTACAGAGTATACTACCGCTTATTATCGTCTGTATTGTCAGTAATATTTTTGCCTTCATGTTACTGCTTATAGAACTATACAACCAACCACGAAGGATTTTAAATAAAAATAATAATACACTATGTGCATTCATAAATAGCCAGTGAAAGTTAAACTTTAAACTAATAACATAAATGTGAATTTAGATTATAAACAGTAAAGAATATGTAATATTGTGCAATTAATGCATTTAATCTTAGCCATAATAATAAGTAAGCAAGGCACTACTATTAATGAGAACAGAATTTATATGTATCTAAAAATTTAATTTTTGTTTATTAAAACACAAAAAAACTATTTGTGGGTTGCATACATTATTATAATCATTCTATCCAAAGTTTTAAACCAGTTCACATAATAATCAAGAACTACCAGTTTTAAACCTCTTAATTATAATACAAAATTATTTACTTTTTGATTTTTTCGAAGGACCTGGTTCTTGTGAGGAGCCATTTTTACGCCCACGTTTAGATTTATTACCAGGCTTCCTATCTTCTTCACTATCTGCGTCACTAGTTTTTTTCACACTACTTTTTACAGACTTTTTACTAGTAGGCTTATTCTTTATTTTGACCATAGCATCCTTATCTAACGTATCTTCATCCTCGCTTCCGTCTGCTAACTCTTCCTCTTCGTCCATTCCGTCAAGTTCTTCGTCATTCTTTGCACCTTTCCCTCTTGTTTTTGTAACTTTGACCGCAGAGTAAGGAAGCACCTCTTTATTTACTTGCCGAGTAAAAGACGCCTTAACCTTGCTATCGATTTTGTCCATGTTATTTCTCATTCCAGGCCACAGCGTTACATCATTTATATTGTCAAGGTCTTCACGAAGCAGAGTGTAAACCTACAAAACACGAATATCTGTTAAGTTTCTCCCGATCAATTAGAAAAGGAATTCATAAAAATATTAAGCAATTATAACTTTTACCTCCATTTTTTGAGCTGCATCTTGAATTTCGCCGTTTGCTAATGGATTTACAATAGATCGGCGTAGGTATGGTAAATATTCCATATTGAGAGCTTCTAAACTACCAGAGATATTTAGGTGCATATGATTGTGCAACTGCTGTAGAATACGAGCTCTTTTGTTTTTGTTTGAATTTTTTCCAAGCCACATGGGAAATTGTGGAGATGAGCTACAATGACCATCCATATATTCTCCTGGAGCATAACTTGAAAATATAGCTTGAACAGGAAGTAAACTCCAATTATTAGTTCGACGGAGAACGCTGTCCACCAAATCGCCATCGGCGATTGATTTCGCTGAAGAATGCAGTAGATCCATATGTTTGTAAACATTGCCTCTGAAAAGAATAATTGCTTTGTGATCAATCATACTTACATAGGTTAATTACAGTTAACAGTAGCGTTGTAATTTGAGTATAAAGTATGCAATTTAATTACTTTGCGGCTTGAGGAACATATCGGACATAATTTTCTTGCACAAAAAGAGGACCAATATTATAATCTTGAAAGAAAAGTCCAGTTTTGTCATCAATAGACATACCAACACGATCCGCAGCAGAAAACACTTTACGTACTACATCCCATGGTCCAAATGTTAAATCTTTTTTCGGGTTGTAAGCTGCATCTGAATCGGCTTCTTTATACATTTGAAGTTGATGAATTATTTGCCTAACATCCATATCTGTGCTAGTTATCAATTGCTGCATTTTTTCAGATGGTACTTTGATTTTTTCTTTAAAGCACATGCTCATCATCAGGCTTTTTAACTGAACTAAGCTGGGCTTGCTAAACCTAAAAAACAATATATATAAATATAGGAATCAACGTAGTATATACTTACTTACATTTTTGGCATTACTGTGAAAAATGTTTCTTTATGAAGATTTAATTTACTTTAAGTCAAAGCAATAATTAGCCAATGATCTAATTTTTGGATGGTTGCGGTCATTGCATATGCAAATAATCGGAATCCTAGATGTTTTCAGCAAACCAATCAATTCTTGTACTCCCCCTCGATCTTCATTTCCAGACATTCCATCAACTTCGTCCATAATCAGAACATGCTTCCTTGTGAGCTCATCCTTTTTGTTTCCAAAAGTAATACACTTAGAAGACAGAGCATCAGCAACATTTTCATGAAGCCCTTTCTTGTTTCTTGTGTCCGATGCGTTCATTTCAAAATAGTCATATCCAACTTCACGGCATGCCAAATGAGCCGTAGTGGTTTTGCCTGTGTGAATGAACGAATGAATGAATATTTTTATACATTACCATTATGTGTGAATAGTATTTATATTAGTTTTGCATTCATTTTACTGAAATTAAAATGGCAATTTTTGGGTATACTTACCAATACCAGGTGGCCCAGACAATAGAGCGCATTTAAATGTCTTTCCCTCTGGATCCTTTAAACCTGGCCAAGATGCTTTAGGCTTGTCAGCTGATGAGCCGTGGAAATTAAACCAATTCTGAAGCCATTTCAGAAGTCTCTTGGCGTTACTTGTTTCACCAATTTGTCCCACAATATCTTTTAAAGCTTTAGGTTTATATTTATCTACCCACATCAACGACGGTCCAGAATGCTTAAGTTGAGAAGCAGGAACACAAGGTTGAGCTACGGAAACGGAAGCAAGAGGAATCTTTATCTTAGGAACAGTAAGCGAAGGTCCCTTCTGTAAAACTGTATCCGAAGTCTCTTTACGGGGAAAAAGGAATGTGGACTTCTTTACAGGTGACATAACTGCAGGCTCCTCTTTAGGCAATGGACTCGAAGACTCTTCTTTGGGCAATGGATTTGCCGATTCTGCTTCAGTCAATGGATTCGAAGTCGAGGGCTCTTCTTTGGGCAATGGATCTACAGTTTCTGCTTTAGGCAACGGATTTGAAGACTCTTTTCTATGTAAAGGATCTAAATGTTTTTCTTGAAGTAACGGATTTGTAGATTCTTCTTTAGGAGACAGAGTTGAAGATTTTCTTTTAGGTAATGAATTTGCAGGTTCCTCGTTGGACAATAGATTTACTGGTTCGTCTTTTGGTAATGGATCCGAAGATTCTACTTTAGGCAATGGATCCGAAGATTCTTCTTTACGCAATGGATCCGAAGATTCTTCTTTAGGCAATGGATCCGAAGATTCTTCTTTAGGCAATGGATCCGAAGATTCTTCTTTAGGCAATGGGTCCGAAGATTCTTCTTTAGGCAATGGGTCCGAAGATTCTTCTTTAGGCAATGGGTCCGAAGATTCTTCTTTACGCAATGGATCCGAAGATTCTTCTTTAGGCAATGGACTTGCAAGTTCTTCTACAGGTAATGGATTAGTAGGTTCGTCTTCCGGTAATGGATCACTTGGATAAGAAGATTCTTCCTTCGGCAATGGATTTGCAACTGAAGGTTCCTTTTTAGATGATAAAACTGAAGACTCTTCCTTTGGCACTGTCATTGAGATTGAAGGCGAAGGCACTTTAGAGGTAACTGATGTTTCAAGAGGAGGAGATGTAGTTGAAGATTCAATTTGAAGTGAGGTAGTCGAAATTAAATTCAACTTCTCCTGTTTTGGAGAATGCTGAACTGAAGCTGAGCTTCCATTTATAGAAGAATCTGTTTTAATTGGCGGGATCGCAAATGACGAGATAACAGGTGCACTGTCACTGCCAGAAAAATCAGGGAAGGGTAGCAAATTAGACTCTGAAAGAGTCGGCTCCATTTGAGAAGGCGATACAACCAAAGCTGGCTCCATTTTAAGTGTTAAATCACGTTTAACTGGAGTAGGCAATTTACTCTGCTTCACAGGGGCACTGCCAAAAAAATCTGCCACATCTACAGGTACAAATATTGGTTCAACTTTTTTAACAGTCTTTTTAATCGGCGTGACGATTGGCTTAATAGGAGTACGGTTGGGAGTGTTTTTCTGTTGACCATTGGCATTAGATTTTTTGGCACCCTCATCCTCTTCATCAGAGTCTGACAGAACAATTGGCTTTCGTCTCTTTCCTTGCTTCTTATCCTTTTTGAGTGACTCAGGCTCATCTTCGTCGCTGTCATCATTTATCACAGGGGGTTTCCTTCTTTTTGAGACAGAACTACCATCGTTTTCGAGTTTTCTCCTTTTTCTTCTCTTCGAGTCTTTTTCTTCTTGTTCCCCGTCCGAATTAGCTTTATTGCCATCGGAATCAGAGTGGGAATCGTTAGATTTTTGGACACTTTTAGCTTTACGCCGTCTTGATGGTACTTCGATTACTTCAGGAGATGCTACTGCCGAAGCTCCTGATTTCGTCGGATGCTTAAAAAACGATCTAATATCTTGTACCTAAAATTGTAAATAATATACACAAAGGAATATTATAATAGCATAGCTATACGTATTACGCAAATGCAAAGTAATTTATTTTTCAATACAAATGTCCCATATTTACAATTTTTATATTGAAGTATAACCGAAAGACGGAAGCCAATTTATATGACTTAACTTAAACAATCAATCGTAACATTAAGCTGTAAAATATTTTCACCTTCATTTTCAAGTAGTTGTGTTGTTTAGTTTGTTGCTGCTCTTAATTTATTCCATAAACAGAATAAACTGTGAAAATTGTCGGCGAATTCAGAGCACAGACCTCATACAGATGACAGAAACTGTCAATCCCCAGTCACCAGTGATAAATGCCAGAGGTGTTAGTTAGTATCTGTACAGAAAATATTATAAACCATTAGTTAGTAAATATTATTTCATATTTAATTACCCAAGATGAGATGGTGAAAGATAACTTTCGGCCTCAGCCATCCGCCCGAATATTCATTACCTTACTTATTGCCAGTTGATTTAGTAGTGAACGGTTTCTTTGTGTATGAACGTCAAGCTAGTAGAAAATTAAATAGTAACTGTAATTAATCAGTACTTGTTGGGTGTCGAAAGGTCAAAGTCAAGTCAAGCAATCACTCACAGTCAGTACAGTAAATCATATCCGGCAGTCCGGCAGCCAGCAGTATTAAAAAAAGTTGTTTTGTTTCTTGGTGTGATTTGGAGGGATGTATGTAGTAAACATTATAAATCCCATAACCCAACCAAGTAATAGAGAATTGACGCGATTTTCATGAACACCTTGAGATATTTTGGGGCACCGTGCACTGGACTTCTATCATGCTTTATTAGCCTTCTATGAAATGGAAAATACTTATGTCAACGTGAGACTACTATTTATGTAATTAAAGTAATTATAATTTCTCACTGATTCTTATATTTATGTAAATAAGACATAATGTTTTATTTTCAAGAATAATTAAGATGCAAAATTCCAATGCAACAATGCTTTAATGTATACCATGAGCATGGCATGTACATACAACACAACATACACAAATATGTATACAATGTAATTTTTAAGCAATTTTAATATATAAATTGTGTGAACCGTATTACTTATTGTAGGTTCTATATAAAATGTATGTGTGTAACTACTTACAGTAGGTAATATTTTTTTTATCAATTCATCGAGTGAACGCTTGCACTAATAAGTTGTTCTGCTGTCTATTTTTAATAAAAAGTTCGCAAACAAAGACTAAAATGGATACACTGCAGCATATTGCAAAACAGATAAATATAAGAACAACATTTTGAATCGTAAATGCCTTAACAAGATTCTGAGACGCATTTTTGATTTCCAGCAAAGTTTCGTAGATTTGGTTATTTCGTTGTTCAGATAATAACCATTTTTGCCCTTCCGCTACCAAAGCGTTACTGACCATATTTAGAGTTTTTGAAAAGAGACCAGCATCAGTATACCAAGAAATTATTCTACTGAATGCGTCAGTGTATGGAGAATCCTTTTGCAAAGCTATGGTAAATATCGATGATAAAGCTGGAGATTTCGTGACAAAATACGAACTAAAAGTATTGCTTAAAGTAAGATTTTTTGCAATTATGGAGGACATGACAAGGTTCCACCCGATGCAGGTTGTTCTTCGGTCAATTATAGCATTAATTACACACTGTACTGGATTTTTAATGGGGTTAACCCTTTTCCAAATCGATTGGTACGTGGGATTCTCCGAGTGGACGAAGAAAAACTCTGCTGTGCCACCATCGTCAATCATATTCACGCGATAATCTTCGGCGTGCAGAAGTTCTTCATAATCGGATGGAATTGATTCGGTCCTGGGATGAGATAGGAAGGATATGAGATTAGATTTGTAGTAATTGCTACAAAGGAACGAAAACAATATCCACAAAATTGCAATCCGTCTGAGCCCAATCAGTGCATTTTGCTCAAAGAATATTTTATAAGGAGTCATTACGGATTTTGAAAGAATATTTTTCCATTCAGGTGATGATGCCTCCAAAGAAAATGATATGTAAAATAGTATTGTGATGAAAGCAAAAAATAGCAATATAATTATCCAAACATCCATCCTAAAAGGAGAGACGAGGGCTTCAATTTTAAAATATGGTTTTGGGGGTGCAGTTATGAAAACTAAATATCCATATCCGATCGCCGACGCAAAATCCAATATGTTCACTTTCTCATAGGTATGTCCCATAAATAGAGAAATGTCAAATCTTTTATAGTACAAATCAGCAGCAAGGCCTGTCCATGACCCATTCGGAAGTATATTACCGGTGCCACCTTTATTTTGCATCGAGTCCAAGTCCAAAGTGTAACTAAAATTGTAAGCCTTGGAAGCGTAATCAAACAACCAGTAGTTAGTTCCCATTAGTTGGTCCCCCATTTTGACTATATACGGGGGGAGAATTGGTGAAGTCACCGAAAAATGCTTTTCGCGTACGTTGCTCAAATTAAGAAAGAAAAAATTGGCAACTGTAGAAAAAATCCTCTGGTAGTTATATTTAGAATTTGTAAGATGTTCGTTAAGAAACTCTAATGAATTCAAAGTGTCAGAGATTCCACCATTGCACAATAGTATTCCTATTTTGAATTTCAGCCTTTCCATTGATTTGTCTAAAAATATGTTTTCTAGAAACTGTTTTTCCTTGGAAATAAATACAAATCTGTTTTTTGATGGTTTCACTACAGAATTATCTTTACTCAATATAACTGTAGTTGGATTCTTTGTAATAAATAAAACAACTGTTTCACAGTCATACAAAAAGCGACTGTAAAAATTTATTCTTTGTTTATTATTCTTCGGAAGAATTTCTGCATAAATATTGTAGTTATAAATTTCGTAAGTCACAAATGAATTAGATAATATTGGCAAACTTAGTGGAAAGTTTTCATTTCTTTCTTCAAGGAGCATAATTTTTATGGAACACTGATAGTATGCACTGGTAGCAGCGTTTTTTGATATTTTCTCTATAGAGTCTGTGAGAATGTCACTAAATATATTAGTAAATAGTTGTATTAGAAGTACCCCAATTGTTTGTTTTACGTAGCACATTATTTCACACATATATCTGCCTTTTTTAAAGTCTTATTTATTTGCCATAAATATCCTCGTCTGATCTGC
Source organism: Tomocerus mixtus (assembly GCA_034694165.1). Lineage (NCBI taxonomy): Eukaryota > Metazoa > Arthropoda > Collembola > Entomobryomorpha > Tomoceridae > Tomocerus > Tomocerus mixtus. Next base: position 10,660 of record JAQFYC010002900.1, on the reverse strand, counting down.
GGTTCTTAGTTCTTACGCGATCATGGGGGTGGCCTGCTAATAATTATTATACAAATAATTTATTAAATTAATTACAATGTGAAGGTTTGCTGAATACTAGCAATCGATCATAATTTGTGTTAAGTATTAGAACGTATGCTGAAAATAAAAAGTAGTCAGTTTTAGATATTATTACTGTATTGCATGCTTTACTCAATATGCATGTAAAAATATTTAGTGAAAATCCTTTCTTTGTAAGTTGTTCCTCCAGAATTTTATTTACACACATACTTTTATATACAAGTATTATTTTGGTGCTTGTGATTTTATTCTCACCTGACAAATTACTTACATTACTCCGAATCCATTTATTGACAATTGCAATTGCAGGTGCACATAGTTACATCATCCGCATATTACGCACTGTAATATAAGACGAGGTACACTGGTAAATGTGAAAATATTCATTTATTTAGTTAAATATAGACTACTATATTATAATGTATTATGCATTATTCGCAAACCTCTTCACAATATATTTAATTGGGAGAACCTTCATGCAACACTCAGTAAGTTTCTGAGCATTTTCTGAGCTAATAAAAGTTGAAACATTATTTTTCATAGACAACGACTTTGGGCTTGGGTTTGACTATAGACACTTTGACGGATGTCGAGTAACAATAAACATTATCAGAACTTCGTTTCGCTATTTTATAAATATATTTTAGGTATCCACCACCATAAAGTTTCCTACTATTTTACTAGGAAATGCTATTTAATGGATTATCGTATTTGCCTGTAGGCATATACTGTTAAAGTTAAAATTGTTATATCAGTAGTTATAAATAATTCATAATGATATTTATATTATATTAGTAATGCTATACAGACTTATTATAAGTTCCTGAATCGTAATTTTAAGTTAATGCAGGTGGACAACAGATTGTCGACCTAATAGCTATGGCGCAGTTAGTTGGCTATTACTTTTATATTTACTCATATGTATTATTACGTATCTTTTTCAAATTAAACCTCTGGCAAGCACTGTAGATTAGGAGTTTAACAGTTGTTCAGCAATTACACACTAATGGTCATTGTCAATGTCATTATTATATACAGACTATCTATGTAAAATAGTAGAATAACAGAAATGCCACAAACATAGCTACATCACTTACGGGAACGAACCACATTATGCAATTCAGAAACACAAGTACAAAAATAGGAAGAGGGCAAAATGAAAAGTCAGGGCTGAGTTGCTGTCAATACAATTTGCAGCATTCTTTTTATAACGAGTACCAGTCCGAAGTGCTCCTCCAAATACTTTTCCAAATCCTTTACGTCCTTCAATTACATTAACTAATGAGACAATCAAAATTAGTGCAACGAAGCAACGCCCAAGTTTATTGAAGTGCCTGGTAGGCATATTTTAACCCTGAAAAATCAATTATTGCCTGTTAACTATAGCAAGCAATGTTGCTACAAAGCCAACGCGGCTGTCTAGCTGCTGAGGTTAAGCAACGCTTGACTACTAAGTATTCTGGATGGGTGACCGCCTAGGATCTTAGTCGCTTGCTAGGATATTTCGGCTCTGTGAGTTCTGAGACGCGAAACCTAAGTCGTCTCAGACTGTACGGAAGTATCCTTGGTGGAAGTAGATTGAATTCTATAAGAGCACTAAACCGCCGCTTTCGCCTAAATTTGTTCTCTTCCTTCCTCTACCTTCCTACTGAATGGCTTGTTGTGAGAGTAGGTCTGTTACCGTCTATGGTAGCCAGTCCTCGGTGCCTCTTGTCGAAAAACAGATCAACAATTGAACTGAACCCGACGGCACTTGAAAATGCAAACTTTTACTTTTTTTACTGACATTATTGCCTACCTTTCTTAAAATACAATAAGATATTACAATAAGATTATTATTCTATTTTATCTCAAAATACAAACAATGAACTTACTTTATTCCTGGCCTTTGGCTGTGCTCTAATCCAATTATAAAAACCGCAGAGACCAACCAGTCCAATTGATCTTGGAAAACTACTTCCAACGAACTGTGCCTAGGAAAGACTAACTTTAATGACCATCTTTTTAGGAATCCTTTTTAAGAAGAATGTGTAATATAGTGCAGCATTTAAGCGTTGAAAATGGGGGAAAAGCAGAAATATAATACAAATACATAACATCAATGACATGAATAAATATACCTAGGTAAGTGATTGATATACTGTTGAAGTATAAAACTTGTATGGTACATTACCGAAAATACGAACACAGAGATGCTTTATAACATCCTAGATGTAAAGTGTAAACTTGTAATGTAGGTATTTAGGTAAACAAACGTTTCCTACGTTTGACGTTAGACAAGCATTTATTTCATTTTGCAAACATTTCTGGAAAAGAGAAAGCATTATTTTTCATCTACTTAAAAAGTTCATGTTTGTAACCGGGGAGTTCACCAACATCCAATCAAGGTGAGCAAGTATCTGTAGATGTAGGTGTCAGTTACTGCCTGTGAGTTATGGGTTGGGATGGGACTCGGTGAAAGAGTTAAGTATTTACTTTAGTTTGCTGGTTAAATCAAAAATAACTCTTTACTAGCGCAGGTAACTTCGCCCATAATATTGGCTATAAGTGGGTTTTACTCACAATTGCTGGTTGGTATACATCATTTATATAATGCACATAGAGTACAAAGTGCATACCCACGCAGATCTAGTGTATTAGTATGGGATGGACCTTGACCTATTGGATGCTATTAATGTTATTTAACATGAATGATTAAAGGGCAATTAATGTCTACTTACACATTAGTTACAAATATTATACTTATTTTTATTTCAATACTTGGACTTAACTAGATCTACGGTTTTCAGTTTTTGAACATAAAGTAAAACTACGTTCATTATCAGTGAAATATTTTACACTATTTTCTTCACTATTGAATTTACATCCTATTCTATGGAAAATGTGTTCGATTCATTTCAATTTGCAGCAGTTAGAGCATTTAGTTATTGTTTAGCCTACTATATATTATTACGTAGATGTGTATAATAATAATATGTACCTAATCTGACGATATATAAACGAAACTATTACTTAACTTGACGTGAGACGTGTATGTGTATCTCAACTAAGGTTTCCAAGTTTCCAGAAACTTAACGTTTTCACTTGCGTCATTTCCTTCGAAAGACGAGAGCTAGGGTGCCTTATACTGCCTGCTTTTTTGTACTGTGCATGTACCAAAAGGAAGACGATGAATCTGCAATGTCTATCCATTATTCACGTTTGGTTTACAATGTATGAATAATTCTTCAAGCAAGAGTTTTAATCTAAAGATGTGTGATGATGCAAATATTCGTTGACTCAAATCATGGATAAACGGAGTCGAGTACTTCTTGTATAACGAAAAGAAATTAGGCCGACGCGACGTACGCATTATAACAACACAAATTGTAATTGAACTGTTTTTGTAATTTATTATTTTCTATTCTTTTTAGGACCTGCAAGAAAAAATAAGAATTATATTGCGACGGCGAGGCGCTGTCAGAAGTATTAGGGTATGTTTTAATGGGAGAGTGCAACCTACTATAGAGTGTATAGAGTAAGCCGCACTACCGCTCAAGCCGCGAGGGCTTACTTTAGCAGTGACTCCCGTAACAGTGACTTTGTTGTTAATATAAGTCAGGAGGCACGAGACTGTCATTTTTAGAGCCAGAATGGTGGCCCACTACGAACGGGGCTCCAACGGGTCTCACCCCGCAGGTCGCCCCGCCCTAATTTCCACCATCCCTCTCCTCAGAAAAACAGCCCCCTGCCATAGCCCCCACCAGGGTTCGAACCCAGTGTTCCGGCAGCGAATCTAGATATTAATTGTAAGCTAGACCGCATAGCCAGTCGTGTGGGGGTCTAAGTATTAGGGTACTCCATTGCATGTGTTCCTCTTGGTTTAACACAAATAGGTTTAAATAATGTATTAAAAAATAAAATAAGCTTCATAATGTACACAACAGGCTATTAAATTATGCTACAACCTTTTATTGCAACGTAAGTAAAACACTTCTACATAACAAATCATTAGTAACGTCTAATAAACATAAAACGTCTGTATCATTCACCGTAATTATAACGACTCCGGAAATTGCGCATACATTTGCGACACGTCCTCCTTCCGAAAATCATCTTCACCGGTATTTTCAAAAGGAATGTGAAAAGGCTCTATCTCCTTAATTAGATTTGATAGGAAATGCTCATCCTTCGGTTCGTCTAATGTTGAATCCTTAACAAAAAATATGCACAGGCATTGAATTGAGAATAGCTAACTTATTCACGTTACTAGTCTTGCATGCAACAGAAATTTTAATAAGTATTAACAGTTCAACAATATTTTATAGAGTGGTTTTGAGACATACCATTTCCTGAATTCTTAAAGGTAACAGGACTTGATCCGTAGCCATAAGCCCAACACGTATATTCATAGCCATCAATTCTTGAAAAAATGTTTTGGCAGCGTACGGAAGATTTATTTTTGAGCTCTGTAACAGCAGAAGTTTACTTGATTATTTTTAAATCACTTTAGATTATTATTTTAATAAACCTGATAAACCTATAGATGTGACTACGCTTTTGCAAGTATTTACCCCTTTGTATTCCGCACGACAGCGACGACACTTCAAATATTCTGATTTCCTGCCAGTGCGGCAGCTGGGAACCATGTCAGAAATGTAACCACATCCGTTACACACCGTCATGAAATAATTATCCGAAACCTAAAAAGACATTTCATCCACCAATCGTTAATACCGGGCTATAACATAACAGTCTTAATAAAGTACAGTACTAATATATCATAATAAAGTAAAATGTATCTAGTGTCTAGCCTTCATTAGTCGTTCCTGAAGGAAGCGGAATGTTCCGTGAGCAATTGTACAGTCTCGTTCCATCTCTCCAAACCGCAATCCTCCGTCTCTGTACAAATTTTACATTACATAATTCCACTGTATAATTGTGAGAAGGTTGACAAGTTAAGTAAAAGTAAAAGGCACTGTTACCTATTAATTCCTCCAAGAGGCTGTCGACACAGTGCCGCCATTGGGCCTCTTCCACGAATGTGTAACTTGTCCTCAGTCATGTGCTTCAATCTCTGTAAAAATAAATTTACATATTCATATTTACAACGTCAATAACAGCGTATACTTATTCATTTTTAATCTTAACTACGAACGAAGGATATTTTTTGTTTACGAGTGCATATAAGGTTTTTTACAAACGACATGCCTGATAGTAAGTCGGTCCAATAAAAACAGGAGTGTACATCTTTCTGCCAGTGTCTCCAACATACATGACTTCATTGCCGAGACTGTGGAAACCATTCTCCTGAAGCACTTTTTCTATCTCACTATATGACATCCTCTTCTCGAATGGAGTACCATCCTTTACTTCTCCAGACAACGCAACATTTTTGCCAACGAGGGACTCAATCATATGCCCGATTGTCATTCGGGAAGGAATTGCATGTGGGTTGATAATTATATCTGGTGTTATTCCTTGCTTGGAGAACATCATGTCCTGAAATGTGTAAATAGATTTATATTTATAATAATTATTATAATCTCAATCACATACAATTACATAGTTAACCTCAATATAGGACTACACTATAAAAGAAAAGAAATTACCTCTTGCGCATATATCATTCCGATAACACCCTTCTGTCCATGTCGGGAAGCGAATTTATCTCCGATTTGTGGAACTCGAGTGGAACGGATTCTTACTTTGACCATTCGGTAGCCTTCAGAGTTTTCTGTTATAATCGTCGAGTCAATGATCTCTTTGGTGTTGGACCAAGCTGAACAGCTACGATGCATCACTGAAGCGTCTCTTTTGTTGGTGTCCTCGCTGTCCTCTACGTAGCCAATATCTCCCTTTTTCAACATTTTCACCTTCCCTACATGCACAAAACATGCTTATCTAATGTACTTTGTATAAGCCTAAATTATGTGTTACACTAAAGTAAGAAATTAAAATATTAAATCTTTGTAAAATGAATCATTACCAATAACGATTTCTTCATCCCGCAACTCTGACCCCGTTAACCGCAGTCCGTCGTCTATTGTAGTACAAACAAAAAATTAACATTTCATACAGACCAATTGATATCACATAGGTAGGTATAATTACTACAAAGGTAAGGTTAGTCAGTATATGGTACACACTTTATACAAAATACAGACACATTCATTTACGAAGCCTATAAATGCAAACAATAAAAACATTATATTAATCTCCTACCGTCCATAGAGCGTAGCTCTTCCGACTCTTCGTTTCCCCGCCGTCGAACATACTTCTCAAAGCGCTCTTCCTGCACAAATGAAAATACGTATAATTAACTAATTAGGAAAGAGATGACAGTCAATGCTAACATAAGAATAATAAATTAATTAGACATACTCGTCCAGCTTCTTTGTTGATTTCGTCTTCATGATAAGTTTTGTAATACAAGGAACGAAATAATCCACGGTCTAACGAAGATTTGTTAAAAATCAAAGAGTCCTCCTGATTGTATCCGTTATAAGCAGCAATTGCTACTATTGCATTAATACCGCAAGGGCTTTCATCATACTTACACAGACCAGATCCCTTTGTTGTCACCAAAGGTTTCTGAGGGTAGTATAGTACATGAGTTGAAGGATCGAAGCGTCTTTTGTAGTTTGACATTGGGAATCCGATCGATTGTTTAGACATCGCCGCCTGTGCACATAAATAAATAAATAATATCAGTAATAAATATTCAAAATACTTCAATAGTTCATATAAAAATAATGGTTGTGGCTTGGTTTTTGATATTTAACCAAAAACCACCAAGAAATGTTATTACATATCAAAAACAATCTTGAATATAAATATATCTTAAATTTGTAATTTACAAAAAATGTGTTCCTCGGTGTTTGGTTGTGATTGCTGTAAGGAATTAGCCCAGCACATATTCCAAGAATCATGGCAGGGTGAATTTCACAATGAGTGTAAGTTGCTCCTTTGCCTACTTGCCAAGGAAACATTGCAATCAAACTGTTTTCAGTTTCGGCAGTGTCCAGCATTTCCACGACTCCGTCTCGCAATAAATTTTCCCATCTAACAAATAAATATATTCTACTATTTATGACGCATTTAGACATTTTTCAGTTGTTGCTGGCAGCCTAGTCTTACCCGTAGTTTTGATCTTTTAATTTCTTAATATGATCCCTGGTGAGGACAAGTTTATTGTTTTCAACTACAAAGAGAGGTCTCATTGCTCTTCCAGCGTCCGTTCGTATCAGGATCTCTTTCTGTTCTCTGTCGTAAAAAATGGAGACTTCATATGGAAGGTGTGGGTGTTGCATTCGACGACTCTTTTTGAAATCCTTTACAAAGCCCACTGGAGCCCGGTGGCAACCGATGAGGAGACCGTTTAAGTACACTTTGGTGTCTCTGTCATTGAAATGCAATATGTAAATAGTAAATACAAAATCTTAAGGCATTAGGTTCTCAAGTAAAATGTGTATAAAGTTACGTGACTAAGTATTCCGTGTTAATTTCCCCCGATGCATCTTTTTCCACGACTAAAGTTCCCATATTTTCTAACTGAATAGCTATTTGTTCGTCATTTGCGGTTTCAATGGAAATGAAAGCCATTGCCGAGAGATTTTTTACAAGTCCAACTTGTTCACCTTCGGGGGTTTCTGCAGGGCACAGAATGCCAAAAAAAGTGTTGTGCAGATGACGAGGAGGTGTCATGCGGACCAAACGATTAACAGGAGAGTGAACTCGTCTGAGATGCGAGAGCGTAGCAACGGGATTTAACCGATTCAGTAACTAATTAAGAAAAATATAATGTTTAGTAACACTCAAGGGCCAAAATATTTTTACAACAGTATCGAAACGAAGCTTACTTGCGAGACTCCACTGCGTACTTGGGACTTTCTCTTGTCTCCCCAATTCCCAGATGCCTGGAATTAAAATTGTTAGATATTTATTTTCGGAGACTACGGGGCAAGTAAGAAACAGAAGTCAAATGAAAAATAAAAGCTGAAAAGCAACCACTTACAAGGGCGTAGTTCATCCCCTTTTCAATTATGTCCCATTTTATTACATCGTTCGCTTCATACGGAGTTGAGTGCTCGATTTTTCTATCGATTAACAGCTTTGATGTAAATTGGACATTTTTGAAAAGTGTTTTGAAAAGGTTGGCTAGTAAAGGTCCCGCCATGTCGAAGCGCTTATTTTTCAGGTGGTCTCGATCATCGCAACCGTCTCCTTTTACCATCACGTTCATTAACTTGCATATTGCATCCCCGATATGGTAACCTTTTAACCAGTCGTCAGCTGGAGTCTTTCCGACGTGAGGGTAAACTTCTCTTGACAAAATCTCTCGTGCCAAATTGCGCTTTTCTTTGTCGTTCATTTCTTGCTTAGCAGAATATTGTCCTACAGATAAATTTCAAATTAATTAATGATTTCCCACACTTAACAACAGAAGGAAATTTGCGAGATATAAATTGCTCGCAAGATGCTTTAAAGGAAAATAAATGCAAAAAGTTTTCCAAAAAATTTTCATAATTGCAAAACTTTACCAATATATAGAAGAGCATCAGCTTGTGTTTTCACTTTACGGGCACTGGGGTCAGTAAATGTGGGTCTCATTGCTTCTTTCATATCATAATAATACTCTTGATTGTCGTCCAGGCAAAATGTTTTCCAGATATCTTTGTCAGTGATGAAGTTCAAAGCACGGTAGAGCTAAAGATTATTACAATGAAACCTAACCCTTAAGCTACTATTTTTTGTCTATATGCAACTAATTATTATCATTTTATAAATATTACTATGAGAAGAGGAATGTCCTTCCGACATTTAGGAATTGTTGCAACAACACCGGGTCTGGCTCGAGTCAAATTATTTTTTAAGATTTCAGATAGTCGGGATTTCCCTTTTTCAGTCTCTTGCTTCTCAGAGCCTATGTCCTTGACCGACTGAGCTAGTGGTACCCGAATCCATGTGGCACATATCTTATCCTATATTAATTTACAATACATAGTTATAGAAATAATTTTAATTAATAGTAAAATTGAATTGATTTTAATTTAGGGATTCGAAATTCATTTACAGTTGATGGACTCCATGATGAACGGATTTCTGCCTCGTATTGATATTTTGAATCACACATGGGTTGAAACACAAATGGTTGATTTACAGCTGCTCTGTCTTGAGCAATTAATACCTATTTCAAACGTAGGATAATATTAATATTGTATTGTATACACATATACGCATATTTTGGTAAGAAATGACATTGGCTGGCACATGATCCATTTAGTCCCTCATATACATTTCTCTACCAAGATATCTTCCTGACTATCAGCTTACTCTGAGCGGACAGTATAGCAGTTGGCTAATTGGCCAATGTCAGAATTGAGCAAACTATAGGCAGTTGGCAGTTGGTTGTTCTTGTTACCACATTCCACCTTGTCAACCAACAAAAGCCTTTCACCTTCACCCATGCACTCATATTCGGTAGATTAAACACAAAAGGTAACCCGGATTAGAGTGGTAAATAAAGTCAAATTACAAGAGGTTTATAATAATAAATAGAAAAAAATAGGCCCGGCCAAATCCAACTCTTCTTGGTGCTTGAACCAGTACTAACTGAAACGTTTAATCACAAAAGATTGAAACATTAATTACTTTTTCTTTTCCTCCTACGATGAAGTATCCTCCAGGGTCAGATGGGTCTTCATTGAGAGCATAAAGTTGGTCGTCCTTCAGGCCCTTCAACATGCACACGTCACTTTTAACCATAACTGGAATCTGACCGAGTTTGATAAAACATGTTTTTCCATTTCGAACGTTTTCCTTTCCGTTCTCGTCGTAAAAAGTAACAACCTTGCGGACATCGGCCCATAGCTCTACAGCGTATGTCAAATCCCTATATTTTAGCAAATATAAAACTCAGTATTAGAAACATTACAGGATACCATAAGACCAATGAATTGCCTTTCGAGTGTCGAGTCGAAAAGCAATTCGAAATTCGACCGACCTTTGTTCAACTGAACATATTTTTCTTACCTTAGACGACATTCATGAGGAGTAACTTTGTGTTGGATTCCGTTTACATCCGTCCACACCATTCGGTCTTGAATCTTAGTTTTTAGAAATTCCAGTGTGTGCATTTCATGAAAGCCCGTTTTCTGGTAATTATAATATAATATTGGTTTATGGCTTTAATTATTTCATTTTCAAATAATTAAAAAATATTTTACATGAAATAATGAACAAACAAAGCTAGTTACGGTTTTGCTGTCCTTCCTGCACGAAAATGTCTTCTCGCTATTAATTACAATCGTTGGTATTCCAGTTTGGATGAAGTAATTATATGACGCTATTTGCTGATGAACCAATCCATTTTCTTTAAGGTGTGAATTAATTATGAGAATGGCAGCTTCGTCCACTTCAGCTTCCGTCAAGACATCTACATTTTTTGAAGGAACCCGTTTTCCCATTGTCGACTTATCAAAAATACTGATTGAAATATCAGAATTAAAGAAACAGTTGAAATAAGCTTCAATGAATGATCAAATATTATAAATATAGTCAATAGTGTGAGTGTGATGTCAAATTATCAAGTGATGGATGATGGAACGGACAACGGAGC
>JAQFYC010002899.1:0-23056 GCA_034694165.1 Tomocerus mixtus | reverse complement strand
TATAAGGATATTTATTACAATTGTGCAACATTGCACTCACTCGGGCGGGCTGTATATAGTGGCTTGGCAGTTTTTATTACTACAGCTACGAAAGCAAGTCAAAATATTAATATGTACTGGCGATCGAAATCCACGAATCTCCATTTCAATACCTTTAATGAGATTCTCCATAACATTATAATACAATTATTACATAACTGCACATACATATTATTTTCCTATATTATATTAATGATGATATATTGGGGCAATTAAAGGATATGTGGAGAAAATTCTTTCGCACATAACTCTTCATATTAATATAGGTCATATTAACCATTGTTGCATTGCCACCTGCATTATAGTACTTCTGGAAATGACACTTTATTTTACAGAAGGAGTAAAAACTAAATTTTGGCTGGAAATAGCCTTTTTTTATTTTGTTTGAAGTTTTGAAGCCGTAATTTACCCAAAGTAGCTAAAATTATAGTTACATTTACATAACATATTAGTACTGGATTACTGTTCGATTAATATTTCCATTTGGAAAGTAGAGGAAAAAAGTGGCCCCAAAAATACTAGTATATAGTATAAGTATACTTAAATATATAGACTATATTATAGCCTAGTTAGGTAAGTTTACTAGTTAGGAAAGTATAAGTCGGAAACTCTACTAATTACTTGCACTCTCCTCACCTAAATGCTTTGAGAAAATCTACTTCAGTAATTAGAAAGTTGTACGAGGATTTATATTCTCATTCATGAAATTATCATACCACCAGTAAATTGCAAAGCATATCCATATAGGTACCTACATATATCTGTACATATTACAGAGGTGATTCCTTTCTTCTATACATACCTGAGCACTTCTCCTACCGACCCATTTATGCAGGAACTTTTATTCTGTATCGGCAGATACAGTATCAATTATCAATTCGTACTTTTCGTCTATATGTTTGTCCGTGTGCCTGTTCCCGCTCTAACTTTCGAATACGTCAACTTTTTTGAATTCTGTTTTCATAATTCGAAATAGGAGGCCCAAAGTAACTTTTTCAGTGTTTTGGGGCAAAATGGATCACACACCCATTGGGTTGTGGCAACGCCCACTTATATCTTAAATAGAAACATATGGCAAGTGTGGTATCGTTGGACAGTTGTTGACGTAAGGAATTCAAATATGAACCTCAATTTACCCCATACATGGAGGAATGTGAGATTTGTGGGAATTTAATAATAAACGTCTTTAAATGCCATTTAAAATACTTTCGTTTCGGTTTTAGACTACGCATAATGTCCACTGGCAATACAGAGGGACACCCATTGCCAAATGGTTTATTATAGAAAAGAATAGACTATGTACAATATTTCGGCTGCCTAACCGTGTACTTGATTCTCTCTAGCATTTCCACCTCACCTCAAAGACAGGCATAAATAGGTATACATATAATATATTTTGGACTTGCATTTGTTCTAATGGGAAAACAATTTCTAATTTAAGGGAGTTAGTACAATAGTCTACAGAATGTACATACTATGTACCAACCTAACAGATCACCTATATAATTGTTTTACTCAAGCTAAATATTTTATTGAATAATTGGTTTTTTGAGGTTTGTAAGAATGTTCGTATCTTTAAGTATAGCTTTTAGAAAACTTTGTGTACGGATTGGACTTTTTAAATTTTGTCGATTCTTTTGATGGAGTTTAGTGTTGCTTAATGTAGGTATCCATAAATCTTACACCACATTTATAAGTGGTCGGTTTTGGATAGTAAACTATATAATAAGCTTATTTACCCAGAGCTAGAGTAGAGGAAGCAGACTCTGTAAAATATAAACCAGAACTTGATAGTGAATATTGATGAAGGTAGTAGTTTATGGTACTACTCTTTGTATATCACTTATTCAATTAGCTATGCTCAATTTCTGAATTTATAATCTATATTGGGGGGTTTCAACCTGCGGTGCCTTATCACACAGCAGTCTAAATACCTTAGACTTTTAGGTATGCCTAAAAGCTTTAACTTAAGGCGCCTTAAGTCTGCCACTCAAATACACGACGAGTAAACTTAAGGGCGCTTCATGCATTTAAGCTCTCCAGATCAACTTATTTAGCACCTTATTGCCTAGTAGCATCCAGATATCATCAGCATGGAGCTTTTTAGGCAGCATTTAGTCTGATGGCTGCTTATTCTGACACCACAAGTCTTTCAAACATGTCTCACATGTACTAGAATGTGTGTACAGCGCGGCATTTAATTATTAGTGGAGTAGATATCCGTGTTACGACCACTACTCACTTTACCATGCACCTGAAACTTTAATTCAGAAGGCCACTATGTGATTAGGCGCCGGAGGTTGAAAAGCCACATTATTATTTAGTAGATTTTGCTAAGTTAATAAAGGGAAAAGTTGACTGCTACTGCTCGGCGCACTAAAGATAAATTATAATTGACATAATAATATCTAGCACTCTGACTCTACATGGAATTGCAGACAGCCAGCTTGGTGATATAGGTAATCTCCTTTTATGATCAATGCAACTTTACTGGTATGGCATACCACTGTGACTGTGACTGTAGTTATGAATATAGTAGTAGGAAGTTGAGCAAAGTCGATATCAGGCAGCCGTTGAAGTTCAGTTCAGAGATGAAGGCACGCAAGAAAATGGCAAAAAGTGAGAAATATCAAAATTACTCATAAATTAAAACACTTTAGTTTTGGAAACTCATGGCTTCCGAAGAACGGTCTCAGATTTTTCGAAAAAATAAATAATTTGCCAAAAAAGTCTGTTTGACGAAAAGTTTGCAATTTTCAAAAAACTGCAGACTTTAGGGAGAACTGCCTTTTCAAAATTTCTTGTGATATCCCAAAGAAACGTTAAATTTTTGATAACTTAATTCAAAACCAAATTACTTGCCAGAAAAATACTTTTTAGTTCTCTAATTCATTAACAAGATTTTCCGCCGGTGTGCCACACTCAATTTTGGAATTAGAATTTTCACAGTGCTGCTGATATTAGAAGATACACTTTGATATTTGAACATTCTTGTCCTTAGGGACCTCAGGGATATAGAGTAATCGACTTCTCAACAGGAAATAGACTTTATCCATATATCTGTATTACTTACGATGAAAAAGACCCATCCTATATTTGTATTTCTTTATGCAAAGCGTACCTACATAATACGCACTAAATTATGTATTCATACCTACATTATAGGTATTCATGAGTTGTGTGTGTTAATTTTACTTACTGATTTTACGAGAAACACAACTGAATTCATCTACAAAGCAAAAGCATGCATTTTCATTAGTGGCTGTGTTTAGTTTTTGTCAACTTTATTTTTAACGCTATTTTTGGGTATAGGTAAATACCAATGAAGATCCAATGAAGATCACCCACGAAACAGTAATATATCAGCTGAAATTGTCTACTTAAAGTATATTATGTAAATATTGAGTAGGGGCAGGAACGCCTGTACTGTAGCTTTGGAATGGGAAGGCTGTAAAATGAGTATGCGGACATGGCAGGACGCCGATGAAGAAAACGGAAGTGGAAGTTGTACAGCTCTAAGCCATGTCAGTACTGTATGTAAGTATGTGTAGTACACCGTTGGAAATTTTGTGTAGCCAATTCCTAGCCCAGTACTATACTGTAAGGCTAGTGATTCATTAAAGTAATTATGGAAGTAAGCTGAGCACACTACTATTTAGCATGGTGTCGTATTCCCAGTTTCTATACTCTATCCGCTATATTGGGGCATACATACCTCCTCTATATTAAATATGCTGATCTTCTATGTAAGTACTGGTGTAAAGTTCATTCTTATATTTGTTGTATGCATAGAAATTACATTACGAAGCGAGATTTGCATACTGATTAAATATACTACACCTATTAGCTAGAGCTATATTGCACATTATCTTGTATACCAAGGTACCTAACTATGTAGCATCATATGCAGGCGATTGTTTTATAGTACAACACAGAGTTTTTGAATTAGCGTAATTCTGACGATGAGTTATATGGCACACTTAGCTTTATTCGTGTATTTGTATGTAAGTTATTCATTCCGACGAGGCGCATCTTTTTCTCCAGAGAATAGACTTTATTTTAGAGACTTGGGATTATGTAATGATTGAAGGACACAACAAAGAGGATTATTTTACGCAACAGAAGCTATTTAGATATGTAAATCTATCTGTAGCATGAAATACATATAGACAGTAATACCGCCAATGCTGGTAAAAACTTAGTGAGAAAAAAACTTACATTGTGTATATGCATCCTAGTAAATGCTAATTTGCTTACAAGGGACTAAATGAATTAGAAAAACTTGTATGTGCATACAATTTTATAAAAAATGAAAATAAAGGAGATTGTGGTTGCCATTTACATTAAGATGAGGATGCCTACAAAATGTGATGACCACATTATTTTTCTCTTCATTGTCGTTTAACATTGATGTATTTTTTTTTCTTCACAAGACTTATATACTTATATTGATGTGATCTAAATATATATTTAGTAGAAAATTGTCGGAAGAAAAGAGCTATCGGGTGAGTTTAAGTATTGTGATGTGAATTGCCTTGGCTCATTCACTCCTCGTCATGTCATGGCCAGCCTCAGCGTCAGTCCTCTATTTGATAGCATTTTCAAGTGTTTAATGGACAAGTGTAGAATTGACTGGACTATTGACGTGGCAGGTGGTGTAAAGCAATTAAGTGATCGCCTTCCATCCTCTCCCACTCTCTGGCTTGGCATGGCTTTGGCTTACTCCCACTTCTCTGTATTTGTTCAGGCATGCGAGTCCAGTTCAGTAATACAATCCAGGCCGCCAGGGTTCTAACACTTGTTCACTATTTACATCCATTTTGATTTTTTATTCGTGATAATAAAAAATGTTTAATTCTACACTTTAATTAAGATCCCTGGTCTTAGGAAGCATATTTTAAAGATATTATCCTGTAAATTAATACAATGAAATTCTAGATCGACGTAAATAGCCCCTTAAATGGGTGTACGCACGATTTAAAGTCTAAAATGAGAAAATATAAAAATTGTGGAAATGCCACTATATACAAGTGTAAGGGGATTTTCTGGTTGAACCTTTCCAAAACAGTTTTCTTAATTTTTTTGTTCAATTTTATTGCAATAAATATGTTATAATTATTTTACATTATTATGTTTCAAAATTTTAGAATTAATTGTATAAACATTTGGTAAATTGTTTTTTGTAGCACAGGACTATAGATTTTGATTTGGGATTATTTATTAGCAAATTTCTTGGTGGAGAAAAGCTAGAATCCATAGTACATAGGTATGTTTAAATGTATGTACTATTACATAAGTTAGGTGCGTCCGTAGTATTTTGATAAAGAAGTGCAATTGCATAATAACATTATAAAAGTAAAGGTAAAGGACGATTGGGAAAACCTTGGAAGCCTATTGGTATTGGTGGATTCCAGTTGGATTGGAATTGGAGAACAATGGAAAGATAGTCAGGATGGATTTCCTGTTGTTTCTCCATTAATTCAATTTCGTCAATTGTCTCACAAACTCTTTTTCTTGAGGATTGAGCTCCGCACGTGCATGCAGTCGCAGTTGCTGTCAATGTTGTGCCATGTTCCAGGGTTCTACTTCTTCTACATATGTCCGAGTGGGCAGAAGAGAGAAGGGCAAGGCACGACACGACGACAAGCCAAAACTAATAATGTAGGCAAGGACGAGGCCATTCTATTCAATATACTAAATAATCCAAATCTACATAGGTATTACATAAATTGGCAGAAAAAGGGAGATATAATATACATAGAACCTTTACTTACGTAACAATAAACTCATTAACAGAATATGTAGAGCAGTGTTGTGAAACATTGTAATCAAACCCGGTCCATAATTTATTATTTGTTTTCCTTGTTTGCTGCTGCTTTTATAAATATAGAAAACTTGAGTTGGCTCTGGATTCTGGATGGTGCTGGAGAATTGTGGCCTCGCTCTTCTGGACTAAACTCTGTGCTGTATGTAGAAATGAAATACTAAATACTAACGATAAGTATTATTATAGCCTGGCTGGAAACTGGGTCTGTCAAGATTACTTCATAAAACCCTTTCTCAAAACATTTTCTTACTTACCTGTACAATTCTTCTTAGAAATTTAAACTGAATACAAACGAGCGAAAGTTAATACTCGAACTTGAATACACTAAAATCCAAACTTAGATTTTAGTATGCACTAAGGTTCTTGAGGGGAGTAATTTCAAAGGAGAGGCATTGACGGGTTCTGATATATGTAGGTAGTGCATTGAATAGTTGTAGTGGCTAATTGACAAGACAGACTCTTTGCCTTGCAAAATACAATAGAATACTTATGCACAAATTGTTTTACCTAATTTAAGTAGGTTATTGGAATGCTGGAGAAACTTCTTCCACCCGCGTCTTAACTACTATAATTAATATTTACTTACTCCTATTGTAGGCTGGTGCTTCTACATTTACGTACATACCTATGGTAGAGGTGGGATCAATTCGAGAATTTCCGTATCAAGAATTGCAAAAAATGCAAAAAATGGTTGAGACGAGCTCTAGCAGAATATATTCTCCCTTGTACACTTTGCTTTTTAAGTTTTTACTCTTAAAGTGGAGTTTTTGGGCAATAAAGGTTAATTTCTAATGATTGTTGACCACTTTAAATGATAAATTGTAATTTATAACACGAGTTTATCGTTTTCGAGACTAAAAAGCGATACAAAAAATCGATGCAAATCGAGATCGGGAGAAATTTTTCGAAAATTACCGAAATCGAGATGCGGACTTTTTGAAATATTTGTATTATCGAAACGAATCGAGATTGTAACAAATTTTTCGAAAATTATTGCACCGAATGGAGATCGAGAGCCACAGAGTTATCTCGGCCCCACCTCTAATACCTAGTCAATTTAAAATGGGAAGTAGTAATCATTAAATGAATATTTAGCATTGTAAATTGTAGATAACCTGTAGCTTATTGTTAGCTTGGCTTGGCTGAATAAATTCTTACTACGTATTCTTTATATTGTATTCTAGAGTTTAGATGTTGATCTTTAGAGTTCTATCGCTAAGTCCAGCCTTGGCCAGACCTTACAGACAAAATGACATCGTACATACTAAATACACGTTTGGCCTGAGAGTTCACATCGGTGCTGAACTAAATAAATGCATGGCGAAAGTCAAAGACAACTGGAACTGAGGGAAAGTGATACTTTCCCACTCAACAGCTTCTTTCCCTTGTTCTTTCATCTCTTCAGCCACTTAACTATATTTGTAATATAGGGAGAGGAAGGAGAACAACGGGTTTAACGAAGGGAAAACCTCGTTACCAGGTGCTACCATCAACTACCATCTATTTAACGAAGGGTATTAACTTAACAAAAGAGCCACTTCAACTAAATGCTTACATTACCTACGTAGTAGCTCCCATTCCCACAGTTTCTGTTTCAATTACCTTTTTGTAAGTAGAGATGTCCTTCTACAGACACACATTTTGAAAAATTATTACTCACTATATACGCAACACTCTGCTAAATATCTATTATCTATAAAGAAAAGAGTAAATACATACAGCTACTACTTAGCTGTGTTAAAGAGATACAATGAAAATCGAAAAGGCATGTTCATGTTGTATGAGTAGTAATTGTAGTCTGGAAATATTATTATATGCCATGGCACCTAATGTAATAAACTAAAAATTTAGTTACCTAGAGTGCTCTTACACTTTTTCCCGTGACATGACATCGGAAATTCAATTGGGGAATAGAATTGACAATTTCCAAGCATAAATAGTATAAATAAAATTACCTCCAATAATATAGTGTGTTAGTATGTAGTAGTTGAAGCGGAAGGAAGTGTGCACAGATACATTTTTAGATGAAGGAAGAGGATCAAGTCGTTCATTTAGTTATATTCTGTTGGGTTACTTACTTACAATACACTTTTAGAAAACGGAAAGGGAAATGTGCAAAAAATTGTTGCGTAATATCTGTAGCACACTTAGGTTCTTCTATTCCTATTATTCACCGTAATATTTATGTATAGATTTAGTGTATACCATATAAATATACGATATTTATAGCTTGTTAGTGTTAGATATACAATATACACAGCACACACATAATATTCGAAATACTACCTGACTTTGACTGTACATGGCTTTTCCTTTACCTGCTTTTACCTTTTAGTGTACCTACCTATTCAGGGAGATAGAATTACTGACTTGGCTCAGTTTATTGGAGGTGTACAGAGTACAGGGTGAAACAAAAGAATCCGCCTCCTTATAAACTTATAGCACAAATATTCCTCTTTTGGGTCGAAAAAGACAAATCTTTTAAATTTTAGTGTTTCGAATATCAATTTCTATAGCAATTTAAAAAATATATGTCAATTAATATTACATTAGTCTATACACTAAGAAATATACGGTGCATGTTTAATCTAAAATTAACATTTGAAAAGTAAAGGTTCCTATTTCGTATCGCATTATGTTAGAAATCCCAAGTGGAAGTATCAGTCGACCGTTCTTTCGCCTACATGCTACAACATTCATTCATATAATAGGTTTGAAAATAAAGTAAGCATCAGCGTCAGTGCTCAGCTTTAGTAAAGCTAATGTTATGGTAGTTTCATTTTGTGCATTGCCTTTTGCCTGTATTACGTTATGTATGTTATGTAGTGTAGGTATTTATTTGTCTTTTAACGTCTCGATCTCTCTGCTCTCAATTTCAATAGATATTGGTTGGCTGAATGCTCCTATTCAGTTCGTTGAATGAAATGGTTTGCTTTGCTTTGTTCCAGTTATCCAGTTCAAGTTGAGCTGCTTTTCGTTTCGTTAGTTGTGTGTGGTCGTTCATGGTGGGCATTGACCACTTTCCTATCCTCATGTGAGATCATATGATGTGATGGGATGTGTATCTATCATAATGGCTATATCGTCGCCTATAAGGCAAAAAAGTTAACGTAACTTTTTCCATAGACGCAGAAAAGCCGAACTTAACTTTTTCTATATTATGTAAGTAGCATGAATAAGCCACTTAATATTTATAAACGTAGTGAACATGGGATAATAGGAGCTCGACTTCTAGACTTACGCTTACCATGTTATTTTATAGGTTGGTCTATTAATGCTATAGAAAAAGTTAATTTGGCTTTTTCTGCTTTAGGGGCGACGATGTATTGGTTGTGTGCACTACATTACATATAAAATATATCAGTAGATGATGATAGTTGATTGATATTCATATAGATACATAACTATCTGTATTTGTTGGTATTCTGGAACTGGCTGGATGGACTACTGGACGAAGGAAGTGTGTAACTACCTTGTGAACTGGAATGGGCTGTCTGTCCAGTTGAGTAGAGTTTATTTTAGTGGACGAACGAGTGCATTGAGTTGAGTTGAGTGTCGACTGAATTGAGGGACTGTATTTAAGTGAAGAGGAATTGGCTGCTGGAGAAGAGTAGAATGTATTTATGTATGGAGGATGAAATGGTATGCTAAGCTGGAGAAATGGAAATGCGAAGACAGAAAGTCGTTGGAAATGACGCAAAGGCAAGAAAATCGATGGCGTATCAGGAAGCCGCCTCAGACCAATTCCAGTTACTAGTTCGTAGTTACACAGTTCCAGTAACAAAACCATCTCCAGTCCAGTACCAAGCAAGTTCCAGCGTCTTTTCTACTGAACTTTTTAGTGTTCTTCTTCGAAATTTCTTCTTCTTCTGCCACTTCTCCAGGATATTTAGTTGCGGGCGTCTGAGTGTCCCGACGAACACAACATATCACTTTCTCTCCTCCAGACCAGCATCCATCCTCCTCCATCCTCCTCCCGATCTTATCTACTCTCCAAATACTCCACTTTTCCTCTCTTCCTACTTACCATCTTACGTAGCAGCTTCTGTCTTTGCTTAACTTACTTTTACCATTTACTTACAACAACTCCTCTTCAAATCTACAAGTACGCAATGCAATGCAATAGAAACTTAATTCCCTCATTCTTCACGTTCCACCTATTTCCCATCTTCCTTTCATACACATAATTACGTTAGCCATTCCAGGGCACTACACCACAATTATTTCTGTATTGTATGTACGTATATCAGCATTCCTCGCTCACTACGTATTTTCCCCTTTCATAATTATGGTACATACATTCAATGATGCTATTTACCTATACGACAGGGAATTGTGTACTGTACGTAAGTAATATGCAATTTCAGGAAATACTTTTCGACAAAATCATATTTATCGTGGATGTCTTTCAAAAAATGGGTTTATACTTTATACCGCTAAGCTCTCATACAAGCTTATTAAAATGAAAGTATAGTATCAAAAATTGAAATATCTTCTATATATGCAAAGCTTTAGAAACTTGAAATAACTATATCAAAAAATTGTCCCGCTTACAGGTCTTATTATTTCCTTATTCTGCCGTGACATATGAGCAACGAACAATACTTTATCATCATTCGTTCACGAGGAAAAATTTACTTTGAGCAAAGTTGTAAATCCACGTTACATTTAATGGCTCAGGATGGAGTTGTTCCGTTCGATTGGTTGGAATCCGAGTTCAAAGATTACATTTATTTGTACCGCAGAGCCAGGCAAAAGCAAGTCAACTGGGTTGGAAGTTCAAAAGTGCACAAAGCCATCCGGTTATATTCCTTTTCTATATAACATGTAATAGCTAGCAGATAAATAGGCATCTATTGATATATCTAGTTACAGGATATCCAGCAGGGCGAATTCAGGTATACTTATTATCATGATGTTTATTTATCTATGGAGAAAGTACTGTGCTACGGATAACTGAAAAACACTATTTGAATTTTCTCCTTCTCTCCCACAGAAAATAGTTGTTTGCACTTGAAATTATTATTATATTTATAGTGTAGTGTACTTCTTAAAACAGTTGAGGCTAAATAAAAATATGTTAAGCAATTATTTACAGCATAAAATATTATGTAATGTTGACCATATTACATCTTGTAGTGTTTCCACAGGTGTTAACGAAAGAAAAGGGTTTAGAAAACAAATTATTTTGCAACTAACAGTTTTACTAGACATTTGCTAAACTTTAGTTGGATTTTTACGTAAAAGGAAACCAAAAAAAGAACACTTCTTCAATAATACTTACATTACATTGCTGACCTTTTAAAATACATAAAAAGCTTCTAAAGGATAACATTATGTACTATATATGGCAACATTGTCTCTCTCTCACTCCAATGTATCTGTACTCGAGTTAAAATCAGGTAGACCCTGAGAGGTATAAAAAACACACATACTACATACGTATGTATATGAAATCTTTTAATCCATATTTTGTTTGCACTTTGCACAATATAGTGGGAAAGACAGAGCCATTATTATTGGAGCAAAGCAAGCAAGAGTAAAGTAACTATGTGTGTTGTGCTTAGTGTTTGTCCATGTTATGTACTTAGAAAAGTAGAAAGACTACAACTGAAGATTTTACTTACACAGGAGAGTCATGAATTTATTTATTTTTGCGTTAAGGTACAGTTAGTTGCTTACTTTTCACCTTTTCTGTGTACCTGGACCCATATCCTGTTAAAGTAGGGCAGAGTGCGGTGAGTGCATTATGTTTACGCAAGGAATCAAGGGAAGAAGGACGAGAGGGCAAATAAGGGATATGACAAACTGACAATGAGTTCGCTTTGTACTCGCAATGAGTATAGTCACCGTCACCAGTCAGCATTGCCCTGACTTGACTTGACTTGGCTCTTCTTCAGTCAACTTTTCAATCTTTTAATGCTCCTTTGCCCTGTTGCAAATCCTAATAATTGAGTATACATAACATTCAAAGTGTAAATACTACATAGTTTATATAAAATATGGTCTCTGTAATGTGTCTAAACCCATTCCTTTCTTTACACTCTCTTTATTCTCATCTTACAGGTACTTATTAGGGTTACTCCTGAATTATTTATATGGGCCCCATATATAATCTTAAAATCTACTTACCTTTATGGATTTACACTTTCTTTACCCGGTTGACTAAAACTCGGATATGCAACATGCATGCACTAAAGCTATACAAAACTAGCAAAGTTTTTCTAAAACGGGATACACGAAAAATAAAAAAAAAGCTTAGAATTATCGAATTATCGCTGTGAGTTTTTTTCAATTGAATAATTAATTTCTACAGATCTCTAAAATTTCCAAAAAAAATGTGAAAGTGCCCAGAAACGTCAGAATTTTGCCAAATTAGTATTTAAGCTAAATATTTTTGCCGTTACAATTGACGGCGTAAGTACTAAGTCATTCAACGCTTTTTTTATTACGAAAATGAATACATTGATTGACTATCTAGATCATGAATGGTACCATTAGGATGAGAAATACTTTCCGTATTAGTATAATGCTCTTATTAGTTTAATAAGTTATCCTAACAAGCAAGGCTGGAACATATTTATCTGGTTGGTTGGGAAAAAGGATTGGCGTTCTGTAAGATGAAAGATAGCTATTATATTTTATACAGATAAAGATTTAAGATCAGTTGACGTGATGTGCAGTGTATATTATTATGTAAGTATAGGAAGAGTAGGCTAATTAGGTGGAATTCTCTCTAATGAGAATAAAGCCTGCCTGTAGCATGCAGTTTTTCAGTTATTCATAAACATACGCAATGAGAAGTCTATTCAAAAGATACCAAGTATTATGTTTATGTACTATAGTGTAGAAGTAATTGCATTGTATAGAGAGCGTAATCCTTAAGAGAGATAAAGATAAAACACGATTCCATGAGGGGGAATATTTCTAAAGAAAAGCAAAACGAAGGTTGGAAAATGAGAAACCTTTTCAAACTTATACATGCAAACCCTGACTAATCATAAATAATAGTTATACAAAAATAACAATTGCTTATTTAAAAAAATAAAATTGATAGATTTTGAAGAAATGGAAATTCATTCACAATTAGTTAAATGCTCAGAAGAATTGGAAAGCTGTGTAGCAAATAAATATCAGTAATTATCATCACTGAGCATTAATGGAAATGGATAATAATTACAATAGTTAATTACATTACATTATGCATTATACTGTACAATATATGATAATAAATATCATAATTAATTTTTTAAATGGAAGTCAGTATTTTTGAATTCTAAAGAAATGAGTGGAAATATCTGAATATTTAAATCGTAGACAAAAATATGTTTACGTCATTAGTTAGCGAAACCCTACACATTCATCCTTTGTACAACTACGGTATGCATATGAATAATTTTCCTATAAACTGATCTATATACACCGCTAGTTATACATATACATTACATAAGTATGCACATAAATGCATGCGTGTCTTTCCTTGGTCCGGATGAGATTTTGAGTAAAATATTGTATTAATAATATTTATTCCACATGAAATTTTATCAGTATCCTACGCGTAAGTATTTTAGTATTTTGTCTACTTACTTATTTAAATAATATAATAAGGGCTGACAGGATGAGTAACAGTAAAAATAAATAGAATTGTAAGTAAATTGCATACATGAATGCACGGTTATGAAAAAATAAATGGTTCTATAGTACAACCACCCACCAGGACAATACATTTATTTTTCGGTGAGACAAATGCCTAAATACAGTATGGAACAAAATAAAGTCTCAATTAGCAGAATATACTTTTTGATGTATGTAAATAAGTACATAATTACTTACACAATAATTTCTAAATGGTTATTATTTATTTTGGTGTTAAAAGTATACACCTTGTCACAATTTAATAAGTAAATGGTAAATAAGACTTGACAGTGAAGAACATTCCAAGTCAATGTGTGCGTACTTATTTCTGCTTCATATTGTAGCGGGATTGGTAGACAGACTAGGCTAGGCTAACGTGAATTTGGTAGTAAGTAAGAAAATGTGTGACTGTGACAAAGACATGAGAGTCGTCATCAGTCCCAGTAAATAGGGACAAAGGTATTCATCTTTTCCTTTCATCTTGTCTTAAAAAACTTTGTCGGTTCTATTGGGACAGACACGAGCACTTCCTCTGGCAATAAAGCAGAATAAAATGGATGCATGGCTTTAGAGAATTTATATGGATGTACAGTATATGTCGTAGACAACAGGAAATTCCGCGATAGAGCACTATTGTCTAGGCAAGAGGGCAAATACCTTCCTGACTAGGCAATAGGACCCTGGTAGTATCGGGGAACAAGACAATCGCTAAAACCCATCAATTTACATGTAAATGCATGGTATACATTATACAAAGATTTGATATATTTATTTATATATATTTTAAATGAATATAAATCGGAGCCAATTACTGTATTATGTCCTAATTAAATAACATTAATTACCTGCAGAGTGGAACCAAAATTAATTATACAAGACTATATTAAGCCTAATTTAAAAAAAAAGTAAAACATGACTTGTATCATTTTAAAAACAATAGGAAGGTTTGCACTTTTGCTTAGGCAATATGCAATAGTTATTATTAGTAGTTAGTAGCAATTATTATTATTATTAGTGCTTTATCGCGGAATTGTCCTATTGCCTACGACGTATTTTTTTATTATGTCTATATTCTATGTAGTATATACTTATGTATATGTATGTATGTACAACAGATGTAAGTGTGTGTAATGTGTGGGCTGTTTAACTGTACCATGCCGAGACTGCTGTGAGGAAGACAAATATTATCCTCCAGTCTCAGTCAGCAGAGACGTCAACTTACCATCATTTTTCCATATCCTCTTTCTCTCTTGTCCCGTCCGGAGGACTCTGACTGAAAGTAGGTAAGTATTTACTATAACAACATCACTCCACTCTGTATGTTATTCGTTAACACTACACCCTTCCTATGAACCTTGCTACAGGTCACGTCACAAAAACTTTCGTAGAAGATTTCTGAAATTATTAGAATAATTAACTAAAATGCATATTGTATAGATAACAGGTCGTATAATTGAACTACAATGAAAACTCTCACCTTCTCTTCAGGGGAAACTTTTGTTTTCCGTATAGACGTGATTTAGTTGTATACTTCCATAAAGAATTCATTCAGGAGTTTCTCCAGCGTATTTACATTTTGTCGTGTAAATATAATTTATTTAAATGAATTTATTCATTGACCGAATGAAAATATTATTTTTATTAATTTTTAATTTTCTGGCTAAAATTAATTTTTTAAACAATCTAATTACGTGGCAAATAATGTAATTTGCTATTAATTAGCAATTATTATGATTCTTTGCTGTCCTAAAAGTGGAGTAGTGTTTTTCAGAGTGGTCTTCGTATATTTGTAGAGAATCTCCCTATAGATTGGGCGGACTAGTGGAAACTGCATTATAAGCCTGTTGAGGGGTACTCTTCTGAGGGGTATGGTCCTGGGCAGGGTTTTAGATATTTAAATTCCTTATCTGTAAAATAGTTTTTTTTGCAGAATTATTTGGAATGTTGACAATTACAAGGTCTTATTATTTCTTTAATTTCTTCCTCTTTCCCCAAAAATTCTAGAGAAATCGTCTTTCCGCGTTTCCCACCTCATTCTCTATGTTTATGAACTATCTGTATGAATGTATCCCACTTACTAGTGAAGCCAAGGAAAGCTAGAGCAAGGCAGCAAACTGTGGAGGTACGTACCACGCCCCTGAAGACAAATAGGGAGCTAACTCATCCTTTTTCCTAAACACAAATAAAAATAAATCTTGTGCAATGTAAACATATTAGCTTATACTGAAAGAGAGAGTGAAGAAAGTCGGATAAAGGAGACAAGAGAAAGTATCTGTATGTATATACCTGTGTAACTATTACCTAAAAATAGAGAGAATTGATGGAAAGTGTATCCGGATCGATACACTCGCTTTTTTACAAGTGAAATGAGAGCAGCTATCAAATGGCTTCTCCTAAATCCAATCATTTCTATCTACCGAGGTACTTACCATTTACTTTAGAGTAAATAAGATGGTATGGTCCCAAAAACGGTGTTACAGATAAAACACCTTATTTATATTTATAACTGCTCAGAACCTAACACTGGCTGAGTAACATTAGTATATGTATTAGAGTATTAGTTGTGTTGTAGACGATTGTGGAGCCAAAGCCAAACTGAAAAAAAGAATACAAATATTTCAGGAGCAGGGACTCAACGAAAGAATGCATTTTGGCGAAAGTACAGCTAGAACGTCATGCTTAATATAATATTGCATTGGAGAACTTGATACAGATACTACAGCTACGGTGAAAACTTTGCTGGGAATACTTCACAAGGAAAAATACTTTCACAGTAGAACCCATATTTTTGGAAGCCAAGGTCACACACGAGTATACATTCTGGAAATCGTTTATTTCTTAAATAGAATGCAAGTTTTTATCATTTTAACAAAGGAATTTATGTTTTTTTTGGATTTTTACACACTGATGCTATTGAAATGTAAATTATGCTACTAATTACTTAAATTATTTGTCGTTAAACATTTTCTGATATAAAGTACCACTTAGTTTAAAATTGTGTGGATTCTTAGAACTTTATATTAAAAAATGCATAGGTATGTTATAAAAGTATTTGTGCTAAACAAGGAGGATATTTTCAGAGTGGATTAACTGTGCAACTATACGCATTATATTCCTTGGAGATGTATTTGTAAGTATGTGAAAGGCGTAATGCAATATGCAGTGGAGTTTCCCGTTTTGTTGGAAGCCGACGATCCAGCAGCAAAGGAAGGGAGAAAGTTGGGGAAAGTTGTGAGAAAAGTTTTGACTGATTTTGTGGCTACAGGTGACAGGATGGCGACAGCGTTGCTTGTCATTTCTTTTGTTGGAGCAACGCTTAACTTATTGTTTGACATTGCATCAACCAGTAAAAGCACTTATCACTTATGAATATATTGGCACAACTTTATACATAGTCGTGGGAAATACACCATCCAGATCCAGCTTAACTTTATACACAGTCGTGTCACTAGTCACTCACGTACATTAAAGATAGTCACATTTCAAGTTTCATCTCACAGCTATGAAACTACACTAATATAATAATATTATATATTTATAGAATTAATAGGATTAACCGCTTAAATATTTACTACAGATATTCAGCACTAGTTTTATCTTTATTGCTACATAATATTCTATTTACCAAAAAGTAAGACTAATCATAAAAGATAATATATTCACTACAAGCTTAAAAAATTAGTTATTACTAATATACAGTGTGTAAAGTAGTAATTTTCTTTATTGTTTAATATGCAAGTACGTATAGATGTAGATACAGTATGTACATGGTTATAGTACCTACTTTTTTGTACATAAATAGGTTTCCTTTCTTTTACAGTCCTTTGCAGTAAACTGATGCATGAAATTGCTTTCTTTGAGTTTAATTTAAGCCCTAAGAAGTGAAAATAGCGCTCCTCACTACTGTAATAAGTTTAAAAAGTTATAATAACGAAGATAATGTTTGAAGTATCAAAAAGTTACGAATTCTCTTTACATAGCTACTTTATCCTTATAATGAAACTTTAGTTCTCTTTCATTAATGCTGAGACATAATGGATTGTTTATATATACTTACTACTTAAGACAGATTACTATTTGCACTACTATTATAATCCAGAGCAATAATAAATATAACCCAGCTATTTAGTACCTATGCCTCTGAATTATTGATTATGTTAATTATGACTAAAGCTAATTATTTAACTGTAATATTTCTCATTCCCTCAAGAATTACCGATGGCCTCAGTCTGAAGCTTTATTACGATTTTTTGCAATATTTCCTTTACGAATTTCAATTTAGAACAGATTTATGCGTTTTGAAGTCTTGTTATTTTTATTTGTAATAGTATGCATCTCCATTCATAATTAGCTCATCTGTTTAATTCTAAAGTTGAACTGCATTGGTCCTTTTAATATTATCTGCTAAAAATGGTTCTCTATTGTTATCTTTCCAATATTGTTTTGTATTATTGGCAATATTATGTAGGTCGTTAGGATAATATTGTTAGGATTGGGGTAGGTACTCTTTTTTTAAGATTGTAAGCATTATAT
Organism: Tomocerus mixtus; assembly: GCA_034694165.1. Taxonomy (NCBI): domain Eukaryota; kingdom Metazoa; phylum Arthropoda; class Collembola; order Entomobryomorpha; family Tomoceridae; genus Tomocerus; species Tomocerus mixtus. The sequence goes on along the minus strand of JAQFYC010002899.1, from coordinate 5,022 downwards.
TATAATATTTGTAAAAAAGCAGGCAGCCGGAGTAACAATAAGTAAATGGAAATCCGTGTACAAATATATATTTTTATGAGTAAATCCTTGCTGTACATTACTTTGATGGCTAAATACTTATGAATGAGCCACCAGCTGCACTAGGCAGTCTGCTACTTACGCATATTAACTTATAATGACAGAGAGCTGAAAGTATATTGCCAACTATTGTGTTTTGCATTGTGAGAGTGGGATTTCGTATTGATAGAGGATTCTCCTGAATTTAGATTTGTATTTGTAAGTGGAGTTGAGTTGAGTGCTTACTCGAGTCGGATGGCCCTGACTCTGACTGTACTTGTACATAAGTGAGAGTCCGAAGTGGAGTAGAAAGGAAGCTTTAGTGTAGATAAGCGCCTCCAATTCCCCCGTCGTCAACTTTCTCTTTGACGTTTAGATAGAAGGAGCTTTTATTTTCAATAGAATGGAATGGAGAGCTCAATAAAGACGTGAATAATGAAAAAGTTGGAGATGTAGTAGACGTCAGGAGATAATCAGGGAATTATAGAATGAGGTCACAAACTCCACCCAAAAGTAAAGACACATACGGATCAGGTCACGACAACGACTGCTTTGCATTTACTAGAAATATGCATTAGCATTAGCACTGAGCTCCCCATGTTTGTGTGCCCTTGACTTATTATGTAGAATGAGTGATAAGTATTTGGAAGCAGTACTTAAGCTACACCGACCTGTCATGTCTAACAAAAGTGCTCTTTGGATTGATTGTGTACATCGTACTTGTATTAAAGCTAATGAAAATGAAATAAACAAATGATGACAAATGACAAGATTTACTACTTCGAAAATCTAATAATTAAAACCATATCATTTAAGAGGCCGTCCATAAATATATGTCGGAAATTAAGCTTAATTGAATGAAGTCTTCAAAATCTATATCCATATTTAACCGTTGGAAAAATATTACAATTCTTGATTAACTTAATGTATATTGCAAGTCTGTGGGGAAATTTTAATTTTCCATTTTGAAAATTAACTTAAACTCAATTACTTATTAAGGCTCAATCAGAACAGGCTACAACACATTGAAAAATATTAGGTACCGAAGAAAGTATTATTATGTATTTAAAAATTGTACTAAAATAATATAACAGGGCTGTAAAAGCGTTTTTGTAAATGGTCGAGTATACACCGCAACAGTCTTACAGAAAGGTAATGAAAATTTCAAATAACCCAATGGTAAATACATATTAGAAATATACTATTTATTTCTTGGTGCACTTACCAAAAATCTGACTGAATATTAGAAGCGGTTGCTGAATAATGGAGCAAAATCTTTATAAATAGTCTACTAACATTGATATCTTTTCTGTAGCGTATTACATGACGCATGTTTTCCATTCGCCAAATGGAAAATGCCAAATATTGTATATGTCGTAGGCCCTCAGCTCCACCTCACCAGGTACATGGTGCATGCTGCCTCTTGAACCACAGTTTAAATTACTTTGCACATGTTTATTTTTTATTAAGAAAATCTTTAGAATTTCTTAAATCACAAGATATATCGCATTCAATCCAGAAAAAATTCTATCGACAGTGTGAACTTAAATTTCTTACCTTCCTTTAGTTTTTCGTAAAACTCGAAAAAGCTGGCCGAAGTGGATCCGTATGCCTAGACACGGACACTATTTTTGCCTGATAAAGTTCTGTGCCTGAGACATATTATCTATATAGAAGATGTTTATTTTTACATTGTGATTCTTATCGATGTGTGACTGAGAATGTTTTCCTTATCAAACTGCACACCTTGGATGGAGTCCCCTCTTATCCTGACGCAATGTAGATAGTAGATAATAATATTTATCTATATTACGGCTTAGAGTTTTACGTAGGTAGGAAGAATTGTATTGGCTTTGGCGCTCCCATCCATCAGTGTCATCTCACTACTTGCTTAACCTAAAGATTGCCATTCTCTCATGTCAACTCAAGTTTTTCTTCCTTCCCTATAAAAGAAATTGACTCCAGAGAAGTCCGACGACTTCCTCCTGAATTTATGGATGCGATTCCAAGTTTTCGCATCAACGTGTTATTGTTGTTAGTTGTTACCTACTGCGTATATCAAATAGGTAAATAGTAAATACCATAAATTGTCAAAGGTTGAAATCCAAGTCACACAATATAAATGAAACAGAGCACCTAAATATTGTCATGCGGCTTACTAACTTGTTTTTTTTTTAAATTTTGTCATATGGGACCAAATCCTAACAAAACGAATTATATTTTAAAAATTACAATATTTTTTGATTATTTTGTATCAAATACTTATGGAGCGAATATCATATAAAAAAACCACCGAGTTTTTAAATTAATTGCTGTATGAACTACCCAAGAAATTAATTGTGGCAAAAAATTGGAATTCGGGCATAATAAAAGCTGGGAAAATTTCTGTGCAGAGTTCAAATAATCTCCAATCATAGAATAAGTATCAGTAATATTCAACATTTGTTTTTAAGGCTACAAAATTCGGGATCCGTCATAGAACTTTGTAAGTATTTCCAAAAATCCTTAGCCAGCAGTAGTAAAGACACAATAACTATGTAAAAACATAACAATAAGGCACATACCTATATAGACAGCTACATTTGCTTGAAGGTAAAATGTAAAGCTAGTTCGTCGTGTACTTAGTTTAGTGTAGAAGCTTATCTCAGCAAAAATTGAAGCCGCAGCGCAACAAAAGTGAAATATTGAGCATACCTAAGCAAAAGCACAACAAATTGAAAGAGTTCGTTAAAAGTTGAGTTATTATAGGAAGTGGGTTTATGTAGTTCACTTGGCAAACGTTGCTTATCTTGAATTTGAAGGTATGTATTTGTATGTATGGGATTTAGTTTTTGTGGGTTGTACTTGTACACATTCAAGTGCATACAATACAGAAAGAATTTATTACATTCGTTGACTGCAGACTGATTGAAGGAACGAAGCGAAAGAAGGAAAGAAAAAAACTTACCTACATCTCTTTTCTGTTCTCAATTCTCATCCAAAAAAGTAGAGCAGATTGACGAAGTTGAAGGGAAAGAAAAAGAAAGCGCTAAACTATACAAAGTAACACAACTACATTATATATTCCTATATTTAGTGTACATACTTAATATAAATATATTTAGCGAAATATTTACGTATTTATGTATTTATCGTATCTAGAAATAAAGTTAATAAATATTATACACAGAGTTCTAATTATTTCTATTCCACACAGTTCTACGCTTCTATTCTATATTATAACTTTCTCTTGTACTTTCACTCAACAATGGCAGGTAGCAAATTATTTTACATTCGCTTTCTCAATTTAAATTCTTGCCGTGCCTTTCCGCAAACTTTATTTTCTTTTGAAGTTGAAGGACTTTCGGCGAATTCTCCCCAATTTAATAAACATTAAATTTAAATATGGCGTAATATGAATAGTTAGATTTCGCTCTATTTTGTAGAGCACGATATTCATTTGCCATATAAGATGAAAAAATTGTAGCTCGAAAGTGAGGCAGAATCTTTTTGCATGCTTAATACTATTTATCAATTTCTTTTGAAAAAGTTTGTTTTAAAAATATTTAGCACCTTCAATTTTTGAAAAACATTGCATTGTCTTTTCCAATTCGTTATCTTCTTTTTACTTGAAAAAATACCTTAATAGAAAATATAAAATCCAAATACAACTTTCACCAATAAGAGGAAAAAGTAGAACGACTTATAAAACTAATGGTTTCCTATTTCTGAACATCATTGTAAATATAGAGAGACAGCAGAGGGACGCCGTCTAAATTGTGTTGTAAGTTAGTAAAAGAACAAGGGATATTGATTGATTGTTAAAAAAGAAAGTGGTAAAACGGAGAGAGAGAAAAATACATTCGTGTCTACACACAATCTCATTGCTTTAACTTAAGATTCCTGTCTTCTTTCTCTTCTTTCTCTGGTGATCTATTTTTCTGCAGGTTCACCACTTTTATTGCTGTCGTTTTCAAACGGGAAATAAATGTGATCCTTTCTTTTTCTGCACTTTCTTCAAATATACAACAGGAGCATTGATTTCAACTTTGCAATTTTACTTATTTAGTGTTATGTCCTACATATGTACTATCTGTTATAGTTTGTAATCCTGTTTGATCTTACAGAATTTTTCACAGGCTTTGAAATCAGGACATAAGGACATAAATTTTAGTATTAACCCTTGGCCTTCGTTGAATGCGAATGGAAATAAACTCCCAAGCCAAAGAGTAAATAGTGTGGGAATGACAGCAAGTAGTTACATATGTTTGTCGGAATTATATTGCCTAAGTTGTGTGGGACACCTTTAATACCTGGAGGCTATTTTTAAAAGGTTTTTCTAATATGGGTCCTACCTAGTACCTAGTCCCCGTGCTATTCAATAGCAATGTATATCTGTACACGATTAATGACACTTCAGATGATTTTGCTACATTATTTTCTACCTCATGGTACCACACATAGCACACTAAACATTATTTGAATTGTAGAAATGAACAGAAAACTAGTTTTAGCTTTCAATTTGTATTTGAATAATTGTAGATGCCTGGCAGATATTCCATTGCCAACTGTTAACACTCGCAGTCACATTTTCCTACATCTAAATGACAGAGATGCAATTTTACTTGCCTACACCATCCTTGGGAAATTGAATTGAATGAAAATGCAAAGCTATATTGCGGTTGTACAATTTTACAAAATTAATTCGTACTCTGATCCAGATATCCTTTTTATATTACATTTTTATACACCTTGGTCTTAATTATTTTTATATCAATAATTCGTGGTTTCCCCAGTAGGGGTAATTTGTAGAATGTCATTTATTTTAACTTTCATTTCACAAACACAATAATTAATTAGTACTTTTGCATTAATACACAACAATACAAACTTAGTCACAATAATAATTAATAAAAACTCCGTCCAAGCAGTCACAAGAGCCCGACCTTCGGTCGGGCGTCTTGTGACTTCTTGGACTCCGTTCGC